>JAPDSC010015874.1:27814-54165 GCA_026290005.1 Latrodectus geometricus | reverse complement strand
TGACTTGGTTCACAGGTGCCCACCGGGTAGCGATACAATGAGTAGCAGTTTCCGGCCTTGTTGGGGTAAATGGGCTAAAGTACTTACTTGCGCAAGGGTACCCGATTTTAGAAATAAAAAAAAAATAGACTCATAAATGTTTTCCATAATTTATAGATGTATTTTGCATAATTCACTAAAGAATAAATATTTAAAAAAAAAACAATCCTCAGCATTATTATGCGAGACAAGAATATGAGATTAAATTAGGATGCATAACAAAAAAACTTATTTAAATCTCTTGCTTAAACTATTTATGATGGATATTTCTGCACTTTTATACATCCTCATTCTCTTTGATAAGCACTATCTATAATTTTATTTAGTTTTAATAATATATATACATACATAAATACATATATATACATTAAAAATTGTAATTGTTATTATATTTCTTCTAATGATGTCTGTCAGTTAAAGAAATAATATTTCGATTTATTAATTTAGAGGAAATTCCTTTTAACAGATATATTATAATTATGTCAATAAAGTAATTTATAATTATGTTTATGTCAATAAAGTAAATACATTTTATGCATGCAAGTTTTATTTTTCCAGAATGTGATTGTGGGGCAAATGGAAAATGTATCTTTAATTCCAGGGGTGAAACTTTACGTTGTGAATGTGATCTTGGATTTACCGAAGACTCCAAGAAATGCAAATGTAAGGTTATTAAAAAAAGAGGTAAAACTATACTTTAGGGTGCCCTTTGGCGAACTTGGTTATTTTTTTTTTTTTTTGGCGCCATTCCTTTGAGCGCCGATTACAGTGCTAACAGGTATGGTTGAACATTCAAAATTAACGCAACGTCCATTGGATTTTTAAAATTCTAAAAACAATTAACCAATCAGATCCTCGACTGTATCTAAGCCAATCAATACGATTCGGTTTTGCCTAGCATTGCGAAATATCACCATCACAACTTGGCGAGAATCAAAGGGGCACCGTAAAATATAGTCTAACCAAAAAAGAAAACTTATTTTTGTGGAACAGTGTTATTCATTTCTAATATTATTTTAATTGAATCAAAAATAATTTATCCTTTTAATCATATTCTGAATCTTAAATTTGATAGAAAAAATTTATAATCACGCATCTTCAATATCATTATTGTGTTCCATCCCCTTTGATTTTATGAAGAAAGAAAAGTTTTCAGTTTTTTTTTAATTGCATTTATGTAATTTAAAATAATTATAACTTTCAAGAATCATGCAATTTTCATTCATTAGAGATCAGCATAAAATATGTAATTCCTCTAGTTAAAAAATTTTTACACAAATAAAAGATTAAAAAATATTATCTAATACTGAATAAAATATCATCTTAGTGAGAAATAAATTTCATATTTACAGCCTTTCTCTCTCAGAAAAGTCAAAGTAATCAAATAACCAGATTTTTCTCATAATTTTTATTATTTTTTAATTATTATTTTATTAAATTATTAATAGTGAATAACTTGAAACTTTTTTTCTGTGATCAATACGCTGAAAGAAGCGTTGACATTTATATTGGAATTATAATTTTCTTCCTGAAAACTATTTGCTTTACTGATAATTATTCCACAAGTGAAAAGTATTTAATGAAGGTAATACTTGTGTACTCCTAGTATTTTCTAGTGTAATATAAGTTAACTAATTTCTTTTCAGTTTGTTACTGTGGTCCAAATTCTAACTGTGCTTTCATTCAAGGCAATAAAACATGCAAATGCCCTACAGGATATGAAGATAAAAATGGTTATTGCAAAGGTGAGAAATTAAGTATAATAATTTCATTAATTAATATATAATGGTTAAATATCATTTAACTGTTTTACTAACAAAAACTTTTGTGCTATATTAATTCCAAATCACTTATAATCCTATAATCACAGAATCATTTAATCTCTATCTTTTATAATTTTATAAGTTACTTAATGTATGAGATTTATGAAACAGTTGTTCGTAAAAAATTGACATATTTATATTGTATGCATATCAATTAATATTCTCTACTTCTGCAATACATTTATTAAATTTCATGGTATATGTTGTAACTTTAACTTTTTTTTAAAGATTTTTGCTTGTAATTTTATAGATGTTGATGAATGTTTGAAAACCAAATCTTGTCCTAAGCCTGGAATGTTATGCATAAATACTGAAGGCAGTTTTAAGTGTGTGTGCAAGTCGGGTTACGTTTATAAAATGCCAGATAAGAAAAACACTGAACCATGGTGTGAAGAATTAAGTAATTGAAGTTTACTGTATCTTTAACAATAACTATGAATTTGTAAGAATGAGAGAATTTAAATTTTAAATGTTCAATTTATTCTTAGTTATTTGCATGTTTTCTTATAAGCGGATTTGAGAAAAAGTTTTATATTTTTAGGAAGGTATATTAAAATATCTTCTTATTTTTAACAAATACCTTACTGTACATTATGTTTATCACCTGAAATATTAAAATAAATTACAACAATTATTTTCATTTTTTGTTCAATAATAATTATTAATTTACTATTTTCTTAAAACTAAGAAATGAAATTTTAATAAAATATATATAAATTGATCAAATTTTACAAATTTTTGAAAAATGTCATTGTAAATATAACTGCCGGAACAATTACTTTGAGAAGATTCAAAGAATTTTATCAGAGAATAATAATCTACAATTTAAAATCTAAGCGCAAATACTTATACTCATTTATATGAACAAAATTTTAGGTAACTATACATTCAATTATTTAAAGGAGCATAAGATTCAATATTTTCAAGGTTCATATGCTCTACAATATCAGTGACCAATTGGTGTCCCTCACGTACTCTCCATCCCATGAGATGATTCAATCTGACTTACTAAAACTTCTGTAACTTATAAGATTTTCTTTGAAAACGTTTAAACTATAAGTGATTGAGGCTCACCATGGCCTAGGGATAGAACTCAGTCATTTAGAATAAAAAGCCCAGTTTCACCGCTGACTTTGTTAAAGAATACGAAACCGTCGGATTGAATACTTGGGAGTTTTCTATTTTTCTTCACTTGCGACACATAAATAAGCGCAATTTTTATGAAAGGTACTTCCAGTAGGATACTAAAATGCATTACAATATCATTAGCCATCCACCCTGTTCAGTGGTCAGCGTGCCTGACTGCGGATGGGTAAGTCCTATCCCGGTTCGATCATGGATATACTCTCTCTCCTGTCTTTGTCCTTTCCTTATATGAATGGATTGTGAATGATTGCCTACTCTATAAGCGGGTATCTAATGTCTTGTACTGAGGAAGTCGAACTGCAACCAAATTATGGTTCATTTGAAAAAGTGGAGCAGCGAACCCCAATAATGCCAGCCTAACAGAACACTTCTATACAAATCATAACATTGACAGGTGTAAGGACAGTGTAATTTCAGATGATATTAAATTTAATTTGATACTCTGTGATTAATTCAGTTTGAGGCCACTTACCCTGCCTAGTGGTCAGCTTGCCTGACAGTGAATAGGAAGGTCCTGGGTTCGAATCCCTGGTCGAGCATGGTTGTATTTTCTCTCTCTCCTGTTCTTGTCCTTTCCTTGTATGAATAGATTGTAAATGGTTGCCTGCCCTATAAACGGCTACCTATGGCATGTGCGTACTGAAAAAGTCGAACACACCAAATTACGGTTGAAAAAGTGGGGCAGCGCACTCCATGCACTCCTAGTTGGTACAAGACAAAAACAATATCATTAGGTTGTTAGACTATCTGCTACATGATTCAAAATATTAAATTTAAGTTATTAATTATTGTTAATAACTTTAAGTTATTAATAATCATAACCTTGACAGGTGTAAGGACAGTGTAATTTTGTTAATAACTTAAAGTTATTAACAAAATTAATAATGTAGAGTTATTAAAGAATAAAAAAAATTTACTTAAATAAATTATCTTAAACTTTTTTAAATAATTTTCTGCTTTTATTTTTGACTAATGTAATGTATTGCATAAATTAATTTTTAATCTTCTTTGTCCTTCAGAATCTATATTCTCTTGATTTTTATTTATTGCATTCATTTTAGATTAATTATATTTTAGTTTAACAAGTTGTTTTAAAGATATTTATGTAAATATAATATCCATATTTAAAAAAAAATATCATCAAATAAAACGTGTTGTATATTATAGAAACGTGTTTATTTGTGTATTTAAATACTATTCTAAAAATTTAGAAAATAAATTTTCTTTCCAACTTGTTGACATAATATACTTATAAAAATTTGTTAATTACTATCAAATATGGAGACGTGAAGAAACTGTTCATATCAATTGATCTCAAATATTAGATTCAATAATTTATTTTTGAAACAAATACATAATATTTTTTAATTTTTTTAAAAATACTTCTACTGTGATTAAAATTGTTACTAATGTTTTAATATAAACTTTTAAATTAATGTCTTGCCGCCAACCCTGTATAGTGGTCAACGTGCCTGACTGCGGATAGGGAGGTCCTGGATTCGAATCTCTGTTCGGGCGTAAATGTACTTCCTCTCTCTCTCTACCCTGTCTTTGTTCTTTCCTTGTATGAATAGAGTATGAATGATTGCTTATCCGATAAACGGGTACCTATGGCATGTGTGTACTGAGGAAGTCGGACTCCACACCAAATCATGGCTCAGTTTTAAAAGTGGAGCAGCGCACCCCATTTGTCCATCCTGGCTGGCATTCAAAAAAAAATTATAATAATTATTAATATCTTAAAAATTTTTGATTTTATATATTTTTTCCACTTTTATTTTAGAAATATCAATCTTTTTAAAAAGGAATGACTCTAGATACAAATTGTGTTTGTTTGTTTGTTGTTTTTGATGACACTTGGCAACGCCAAGCCCGCCCGTCAGATACTAGGTGAATGAAGTCAGAAAGAGCGTCTTCCGTTTTTCAATAGAGCACCCCCATACGAAGGTGGAAGTACGACTTTTGGCTGAAAGATGACAGCACCATCTGATCTTTCAATTTAGAGATTGGAACCAGTGAAGATCCAAAGCCTGGCTCCAACCGCCCCCAGAGGTATTAATTTGTAATGGGAACATGGAGGACATTGCGACCCGACAGATTTTACGTTCCCCAACTGCCATTAGTGAACACGACGGATTTTCGGCTAAGCCGGGATTCGAACTCACATGAGAACGACGCCCTAACCAACCAGGCCACCACGGCCAAATACAAATTGTTATACAATACCCACTATACGTTAAATTTTTTCGTGCCTAAGTAACTTAAAACTTGAAAGAATTATATTATATGTTTTGTTACAAAGTTGTATTTTCTAAAATACTGCGCAAAAAAAAAAAAGAATTTTTAATTTTTCTTTAAAACAGCAAAAGATCTAATTGATTACATAGTCTTCGAAAAATTTTTATCTGGAAAAAAATCTGTAATTTTTGAAGTATCTATTATATATTCACACATTTAACTTAACATATTATATTTTCTTTTTCCCTTTAATTTGTTTTTAAATTTGTATTTTCAGAAATACAGTTTGATAGCTCTTCTTGGAGAACTGGTTACATTCTTATGTCAGTTATGTTCATTCTCATTTTCATGGGTTTGATTGTAGTAATTATAAAAATACGCAGGTATGTACTCATTGTGTTCAGTTATTATTAAATAGATGCATTTGCTGTAAAGTATTAGTCATTTTTTAATTGTTTAGTGAGTTATTGTTATGTATTAGCTCATTAAACATAATATGTTATGAATTTTTATAATACATATAATTTAATATGTTATGAAGCAATTAAATGTCAATATTAGTTATGTTTTTTAATTATGGCAACAGTATTAATTTATATTAAAATTTATCTATATTCAAATGAGAAATCATAAAGAGTAATGTTCTTATAAATTCAAATGATCAACTACGTTATCTAAATTGTTGCATATAATGCATTAAATAACCGCATTGAGGAACAAAATTTTATATTTTTGAACTGTTAGATTTTACACATTTTTCTTAAACGTGTGAGAAAAATTTTATTAAGATATTATTCGTAGTCTATATTAATTAATTAATTTATATAGACTATGAATAATTTTTCATTATTTCAAGTTTCACTATAGTAAAAATAAAATTCGATTGCATTTGAATAATTTGAGTGTATTTTTCCTTCATAATACAATTAAAATACGTTTTAATAATATCAATAGTATGATTATATATTAATTCTTAGAAATTTTAGGATTTGTATGAGTTAAAATGTATTTCAACTTCTAAAAGAAATGGCATTACTTAATTACAAAACCTAGTGTAATTGTGAGATGGGAAAATATTTAATACAAATCATTAAAATACGCCAAAATATATTTTACTTTCACCACGTATGAAAATTTACACGAACACAAAATTATAAAATTTATAAAATTACGAATACATTATATAAAGGTATTTTTATTTTGGGCCTCTCTCTCAAGCATCTTTGCAGTGAAATTCTCTTTAAACTGAAGGTCCTTTAAACTGTAGGTTTAAACTTGTGTGAAAAAAATGACTGTTGAGCGACAAACCAAACCAAAAGACTGGGCCTCTCTCTGTAAGCTAAATAAGAAAAAATAGTACACACAGATTTGTTATGAATGTTTTCCAATACATAAATTTTTAGCTCTAATTTTAAAGAGCAATTTTTAAATATGGTTAAGAAAATTGCAATACCGTATAATTTTTTGTTAAAATGATTAAATTTTTTATAAATGAAATTTGTTTCATTTATTATATTTTTTCGATTATATTTCTAGAAATTTCACTCAACTTTAAATTTTTTTCTTCTTTTTTAATTTTTATTGTATAAAATAAGAAATACATTTTCCCTTTTTATTGATTTATACCATCATCAATAATACTTCAAACAAAGGCAAATTATTAAAGCGCATGATTATAACAGTAGCTACTTATTTGTCTCTAGTAAGAAAGTTTTCAAAATTTATGATAAATCTTAAAGGTTTTATAATCTAATTTTCGTAAATTCCAGTCTGTCAATAATGAATTAAATATGGTTTATTAAATCACATGAATAAATTTTAATTAAATAATCATATTTCTTTCGTTATTTTCAAAGAAATTTTCATCGACTTAGGAAATATAAGCATAAAAATAATTACAAATATAAACCTACACCAAACTTTTCAAGATAAAGTTTAATGAATATACTGCAACAATATTTTGAAATTTTAATTTGCAACAATTTTTACTGAAAATATTACCGTACAATCTTAAGTTATTTTATTAAAAATCATAAGTTTATTGGGAGCAAAAATGACGAAAACTATAATCTTTCAGAAAATATATTTAAGAGTTTAAACAAATAAAATATTTTAATGGTCTTTCATTTGCAATCTTAAAACTTGTATTGGATTAAAAATTAAACCTTCTCTCTGTATTCTCTCTCTTTTTATTTTAGGTATAAACTTTGATTTTCTTTTAACTTTCTGGTTTTTAATTTCGAATTATAGTGTATCAGATAATAATTGTCATGATTTTTGAACCATCTGACATTTACTTTTTTATAATTCGTTTGTATTAATTAGTTAACTGTTTCTAAATGTTTGAGAAAGTTTGATATAATTTAAAATACCCCAATAATATATTCCCACAAAATTATATAATGCAGTTTGTTTAAATAAATAAAATATCCAACAGTAATGTCATATAACATTCATTGTTATTCTATGCGCCTGAGGCTTTTTCAAGCACACATTTATAACAAAATTAAATGTAAATTGGTTTTATTGTTTTTAAAAAAAAATCTAGAAAATCTAATGGTTTTCAAATCATATTTTCCTATGGAATATTTATTTATTCACATCATCATTTAACTAAGTGGACTATAACTATGGCTGACTGTATCATTGCAAATACAGGTATGAAAAAAAAATATCATTATATATTGATTGTTTAAGAAAGTTTCTTGCTTCAGAAGTATATTTTTAGATACCCAACTTTCTTACAAATTGAAATTCTTGGGAAACTTTGGAAATTGTATATAAAATTACCAGCGAGTGTTCTCACACATTAAAATCTTTCTTAAATTTTTTTTTTTTTACAGTAATTGTTTATATGATTTTCTTAGAAACAAACTGTTCGGTTAATAGGGAAAAATTCTTAAACGCACTTCTCTACTCTTGACTCCTCTACTTTGGAGTTTTTTATTAATTTCGTGTGGTGCCAAAAAATATGACTTTTTTTAAATATATATATATTTGTGCGGCCACATTTAAACCATTCATTCAACCAAACATCACGAAATTTCTTGTCGAGATTATATTACATCAAAAAGATTATTTGATAGCAGTTTTTTTTTTTTTTTTTTTTTTTTTTTTTTACATTGCAAAAGCTTAGAAACGTCGCTCTCCCTATAGTTATTTTAGATTATAAATATTATCTAGTTAATAAGTTTAAACTGATCTTTTACAGCTCTCATCCTTAATAATAAAATAAAAAATCTAGTAGAAAGATATTTTTATTACAAATGTATACAAAATTGTTTTTTTTAACTTTATTTTGTTTCAGAAAACCTACTACAACAGTCACGCAACCAGTAATACCCCTAGGAAATACTCAAAATTTTCATTAAAGACACAGAAGTTACAAAAAATCATGATTTCTGAAAAGATTTATGAGTGAGTAAATGAATGTGAAATATTATTTCTAAGAAACCATTCTAAAAGTCTTTGTTTGCTGCGTGTGTGTGATAGATAGACATACAGATAGATGATAGGTATGCATACAGTTGATTGATAGTCATACAGATAGATAGATAGGTATGCATACAGTTGATAGATAAACATACAGATAGATAGATAGGTATGCATACAGACATACAAATATTTAACTACACAAATAAAAAATATAATAAAAATGAAAATAAGTACCTGCGTTTTCAGAGGAAAATAGTGGCACAGCTGTATTGATTTCCTAATAATAGTATAAGGAAAATGCCCCAAAGCTATGCCATGACACTCCAAAACCATGCAAGTAGAAATACTGTGAATAAATAAGATATATGGCAAAAAGTAGAAAATGTACGTAAGTACATTCATAAATCTAATTACTGAAGATGAAATTGATGAAAATATTAGTATTGGCATAAGTCAATGGGAATTCAAATTAATTTATAAATATTTGAATGGAATTTTAAATAATTGATTGTTGGATTTTAAATAATAATTAATTAAAATTGCATAATAGTAATCAGTTTGGTTAAAATACGCTTTAGGTCCCCTCCTTGGCGAGTTTTCAAAAACACCGATGCCAGGGCGAAAATTCTACCACTGTTTCAAAGTGAAATTTAATTAGCAACCAATGAAAAAGCTAAAACAAACGAGTAATTATTGAGCATGTGTGAGAAAACGCTTCAAATTCGTGAGTTGGCGAAGTAGGGGACCTAAAGCGCAGATTGACCATCAGTTTATATTGAAAATTATTAAAGATAGATAAGTCAATAAGTAGACAGCGACAGACTAATGGAGGAATTGGCCTGCCTTAATACTTGGATTGTTTATTTATTTTCAACAAATTTACATAAATAATTAAAATATATTTGCATAATTTATTAATCTATTATTAATAATTCCTAGAAAATATTACAGAACAATTTATTTTTCTCCTACTTTTTATAATTTCGTCATGGAATTGTATGATTATAATCATAAAGATTTTATTTGAATGATATAACTACGTAATAATAAGAGAGTTTTATCAGGATCATTGCATTTACCAGTATAGCTTCACTGACAGCAATTATATCCACTAATATTTAGAAAACTCATAAGGAAACAGTATTAATAGATTCATAAAATATTTTATGTGAATAAAAAAAATATGTATGTACATATAAATGAGTAGCACACATATTCACATACATTGAAAAGAAAATTTTATCTAGCTTTTGTTGTTATTAATAAACTTTTGTAATATACATGAGATATCAGTATGATTCGGCAAATGTAGCATCATCTCTCACGTCAATTGACATTTTTAAACTATCAATTAAATTTCTTCTGAATGTATTTATCTGAGCTTTACTTCCCAGTTATATACAATTTGTTTTCTTATAAATATTATCATCTTATAAAAATTATAAATGCAAAAAATATTTTGAAAAAGTTCTTTCACCAAAAGTTCTGTTCTAACTTGGCGATATAATTTCTATTGGGACTGTGGCAATGAAGTTTATTATTTACTTTATCAAAAGAACAATAACTTGTTCATGATTTTCCCTTAAGACATTAAAGCATTAAATTTCAGAGTGAAATCATTTTGTTTTGTTAACAATATTTAAATTTAAACTTTTAAATCTATTTCAGATAAGCGAAGAAAATTCATATAAAGAAATCAGCACACAGAAGAGGACAGAAAGAACTTACTTTTCTGCTAGTTAAAAATACATTTGCTTTGAGAACAATAACCATGACATGATGTACGGGTATTGTTTATAATACTGTGTTTTCATGAAAAGTTCTGTATCATAGAGTTAACATAATTGTATCAAAAAAATATTATACCATTGTGTATTAAATTATTTTAACAAATTCTTTATTTCAATATTTCATTCATATTCAATATTCAATATTTTTTATTGCATTAATTAAATCATTCCTGAAAATTCATTATATTTTTCAGCATTTTATTACTGTGATCCCTGTTTTATTAGTTATTGTGTATAATGTTTTAATTCATTATGATCGTTTGATACAATAAAATTTTTATTAAAACTTTTAATGAAGAATTGTTTTTTATTATTTATTTGTGATTAAACAATATTGACTCAAAACAATGATAGTCTAATAGCTGAGAAAAATTTATTCAATTAATCATTAAAATTCCTGTCTTTTGTACTTTCAATTTCTTTGTGAAAATTTTTTAATGTTTGAGCACATTTATAGAAAATGATAAAGAAAAAAATTTCTGTAAATCTACTGAGAAAAGAATGCAAGCAAATATCTTTGGTGTTAAGGTTCATTTTTAGCTTCAAAAAGGATTTTCATTTCAATAATTTTCTTCCAAAGAGATTTTTCAAAGTGTGAGTCATTAAATTTACGTTAAGTTCGGTGCAAAACACTACATTCAAAATATTTTAAGAACATTTCTTAAAGTATTCGTATTTTGATAACTTAATAAAACGGCTTTTAATATTTTTTTTCGTGGCATATTTTCTTTTAATATAATTTTATTATAGGGAAAAGATTCTCTCAACATAAATCATTTTAATATAATAATTTCCAAAAATATTTTTCAAGGAATACAAACAATGTATACAATATACACGTGTGTAAAAACAAATTCAATTTGACTGAATGTAAACACTGACTATGTAAGCAATAACTGAATGTAATGACTTTTCAGGAATCATCAATGGCTCAGAGCAATTCAGCATATTATAGCAAGAGCAACGATGACAATACCATCAATTTCAGCCTTCAATATGCAGAGACGGAGCTAGCACCTTCGCCGCCCCGGGCAAATAGGTAAAATGCCGCCCCCTTATAACAAAAATTAAAAGAGATAACCTAAACCCTTTCCACGAGTAATGGTAAAATAAAACGAGTAAAAAAATTGCAATCATCAGCAATGTTGAAGTTTTGATACATGTTTCGACAAATTAAGACGGTTAAAAATTCTATTATTGTGTCCCTTTGATTAAATTATAAAAAAATTATTTCTCTAAGTTTTAAGCAATTTTTAAGTGGGAATTTCTTATGCTTGTGAGTTTTCTGGCATTTCAAATATTTTGACATTTCAAATAGTTAAAAGTTCATACATTATTAATATATATAGGGTGTTTATTAAACATACGCCAAAAATTCAAGGGTTTGTTCCCTCGACTATTCTAAGAATATTTTGTCCTTTGATAATTTTTGTGAACTCGCTTTGTTTCGAAGATACAGGGCGAACATAGTTTTCGTCAAATCCATTTTTATAATTTTTAAAATCATTAAATTTCTTGTATTCTTATTCTAGCTGGAGGTCATTATTTTCAACAGTTCTTGTAGATTAAAAAACTTTACCTGTAATTTTTGGTAATAAAATGTTGTTATAATGTCAAAAATTTTGTTCGCCCTGTATCTTCGAAACAAATTTTTGTTGTATGTTTAAAAAACACCCTGTATATATAAAGGTCGTTAGGGGTTTGATTCCAAATATCTTATTGCATAAAAATATGATTCATTTTAAACAAAAAAGTTAAGTATATCATGGGTCAAAACTCAATTATTTTAGAAGGAGAAAATGCTTAAAAGTTTGAGAAATTTAATTTTAGGGCCAATTTGCCGCCCCGGGCAAGGGCCCGGCTAGCCCACAACTAGCGCCGGCCCTGCAATATGCAATACCAAGCAAAGCGGCCATGCATAGGCTTATCGATTATTTGATAAGTCAAGACAAACAATTATCTAACAGAACAAAAAGTTGTCAATTACCTAATAGAATTTTTTTTTCCTAACAGAAATCATACGATTTACTAGGTATATCATAGTTTTCTTAACTTTAAAAACATTTTAACTTTGAAAATATTGCAATTATTTAAACTTTACCCAAATAAAAAAAATTGAAAACAGTATTTTAACTTTGAAAATTTTCGGATACCTATCATTCTTCTCCGAAATATCAATCCACCGCGAATTTACAAAGTTGTAAGACTTTCAATGAAAAATATGCTCAACACTGCCTTGCTGCGTTTTTCTAATGCTGGTAGTTTCATTCATGATCGAAGATGTTCCGTTACAACGAATTCCAAAGATCTCAACAGATATTCCATTTAAATTCAAGCATCTACATCGGTTGGAATCCTTTTTGCAATGCTCATCAACAAAACATGAAGATAATTGTTGCAAGTGTAAGGAATAGAATTCTAGAATCCGGGCATGGAAAACAATATGTATCCCTCTCACACTTCGGAAAGCCTTTTGATTAATTCGTCCACAGACAAGGTAGAAAAAGAAAGTATATTGCGTATTTACAAGCACTCAAATAAATATATAGAAGTAAAACGACATTTTGAAATGTTTTCGATGTGGTTATAAATAAATTTCAATAAAAATGACCTTCTTTTCCTGTATATCCCCGGGGGGGGTTTTTTTAAAAAAACCCCCCCCCCCCCCCCGAGTAAAAGGGAAAAAAGTGGCATCATCCAACACGGCGTATAATTCGCGGCAAATATTTCGGAGAATTGCTGAAAATATATACTACTGATAATGTGGGTGTCATATAAAATAAAAAATACACAGTATGATTAAAAATATAATAAATTGTACATAGAAAAGCATTTATTATGAAAAAGATCTGTTTGGATCTTTTTCATAATAATTTTATAAACTCTGTTCATCGCAAAATGCGATAAACTGAGATGAAAGCAAGAGATCGATCAAGAGCGATAATTCCAAGAAAGTTCTAATAAAACTTATCGACTTTTAGTTTTTAATAACATTCAAAATGAGCTTAAAAATATTTTAAAAATAAAATATATTTGTTTCATTAATAATTAAATGAAAGAAGTGGATTATTTTCAAACTACGCAATGGATACATTTTTCTTTTGTACCAAGTATGCTTTGTAATTCATTTGACATTAACACGTTTCTTCCCATTTTTTTTTATTTGCGTTTCCAATAGATTTTAACTTAAATCTGATGTGTAACTTAAACGTGTTCGCTTCCATATGACAATTTATGAATTTGAATATTTCCTGGAGGCAATTGCTCACGTCAAGACAAAATGCCAAATGACGTTAGCGAATAGCAACTGTAATATCTTTGACGAATCTAATTCATTCTTGAACGTAATTAAACATAGTTGATTATAGCTGAAGTAAGGCAGTGATGTGCTATCTATTATTTATTTTATGCGAAACATGAACGATATTTCTTTCAAAACTTTCTTATAAGTTTTTGTGATGGAAAATGTTTTTTATCAGATTATCCGCAGCGAAATATAATACGCACAACAAAATTTGAAACATTTTTAACATATAATCAGCGGATTATACACAGGAAAATATGGTAATATAATTTGGATGTTGCCATAAGTAATATAACATATATTATATATGTAATATAAGTTGAATTTAAGTTTTCTTGAATTTATTTTTGAGATTGTAGCAACGCACCACAAGTGAACTATTAATTATGTTTGATATTAAACTGATACAATGAAGAGCACAACATGAAAAATGGACGAAATTCAAACAAAAAAAAATTATTCACATGGATGTATTTAAAAAAGTTAATTCCCCATTTTACTTACAGAAAAAGTTTTAAAAACCTACATTCATATTAAAATGGATAAATATTAATTTTCTTTTAATCTCCCTATAAAGTGAATTCTCAGCAGAGATAATACACCTAAGTCTGTTTTTACACGGTAGATTGGTTCCAGAAGAAGCCGTGTAAAAAAAAAACGTGTAAAAAAAGACATTGATCTTATACAAAAATGGGTGATTTGTTCCTAATCTCTAAAACCTATTAAAATTAGTGAAAAACAAGAATTTCAACAAGAATCGTTCCAGAAATCACCGATTGCCTAATTGCAATTTCATTTTTCTTTATAGTTCTTATTGTGGCTTCATTTAAACCGAACGTTTTACCAAGAGCAGTTGAGCCTTCTCCATTTCGAAGGCGATCTAAAATTTTAATCTTGGTTTCCAAAGAAATTGCCTTCCGTTTTAGTTTTATATCTGACATTTCCTTTTAGGGATACATAAAATATTTAACAAAATTAAAAAACATAAATAACTGAATAAATACAAAATATTTTTTGGCTTACCTTTTATCTTAATGCGTTAAAATTAAATTTAATGGAAAATCAAATTTGCCTGCAAAAAATTTCTTTACCAAACACGTCTTATTGCATTGACAGTTCACAAAATATTAACACGTTTCAATTGCTCTGACCAGTAAATTTTATTGTATGCACATAAAGGGAATTCCCCTACTTGTTTGTACGCGCTAAAGGGGAATTCACTTAAATCTTTAAGCTAGTGTTCGCAAACTATCGATACTATCGATGGTTTCAGACTTTTTTCTTTCATAAATACTTTTTTGTGATATGAACATACTTCGCAAAAATTAAATTTGACAAAAAAAATTTGAAGTACATAAAATTTCAAATCGTGCTAAATGGAATAAAATCGTGTAAAAAAATTAAAAATATTCAATTTTCAAACCGTGTTATATCAAAACCGTGTACAAAAAGACCGTGTAAAAACAGACTTAGGTGTAATGTGGAAAAAACTGAACACAAAACATATATTCGAGATAGTCGAGCAAAAATGATTAAACACGGTCATCAGGAAATTGTTGATTACAAATGAATAATATACATGTATATATATAGAGAGAGAGATAACATTATATACAAGGTTGTTATAATGCAAACACTGTTGGAGCTCATACACTAATTACAGTGATTAAATTCAATTATTTAGAGCTTTCACTTACAATATAAATAATATGAAAAGTATAAATAACATCATAATATGAACAATAATAATATGAAAAGTATAAGTAACATAACATGATTTTACAGACACTATTTTTCACGGAAACCTAATAACTTTGATAAGTTTTTGTTGTATTTACATTTGGTTTATTTAGCTTAATAAAATGCTTTTTAATCTTATTTACCGATTAGTAATAAATATTTTATTCGATAATCAAATTACTATATTCTTCAATACATTTTTTTATTTAAATGAGTATATTATACTTAATTTATTACAATATTACTATAGAAATTGACGGGTAACACAAAACATCAGTAAATTATGTACCAAGGATTCATAAAAAGGCTATGGGACCACTATGAAGGAAAAAACTATTTTATTTCTTTGGTCCTATAAATGAAAATGTCATTATTCCCAGTTATCTTTAGATATCTCTCGAAAAACAAAAGAAATAGAGTTTCTATAAAATTCGTATACACAGCTAAAATAAAAAATAACAATTTTGCAGGGACGAAACTATGGGTGGGGCTTATGGGAATGATAAGACAAGGACTTACACATATAAGCCTCGCCTACATGATCCACCCCTAAAATGATTAAAGAAAAATGATTTAAATATTTATGGTTAAATTAAACTAGCGAATTCAAATTGCGTGTACTCAGTATTCTTATTTTATGAGAATCATTTCAATTTACTGCATAATAATGTATAATTATACAATTTGGCAGCAAGAAGTGATCAATGACGATGGGTTGCGACAAATGAATTTACGGCTTTTGAGGAGTGTCTGACACATGTTTACGCCTTTAAAATTCTTGTAGTTACGTCTTCCCTAATAATGCCTCTGAAATACAACTTTTTTACCTTGCAATTTGATTTCCTTAAACTTATACATATCGAATGAAATTAAATAATGTATTGTTTCCAGATTAATCTATAATACATTTCATATTCTTAATTACGGGGAGAAACTCTGGAAGACAATATGAACAGCTTCTTCTTTAAATTTAGATTCAGAGAAAGAAGTTTATATAAGCCTTTGTGTTTATAGATTCCAAAATTAATGTTCTATGCTTTAATTAAATGTTTAATCATAAATAAAAACAATTTTAACATGATTTTACTCTTAAATTTTAAGTTTAAGCATTGAATGAGATAAAATTCACAATTTCTTGCTATAAATATTTTTTAAAAAATAAGAACATAAATATTTAAAGAAAAGTGTTTCATTAAACAACTGAATTAATCAATTATTAGGTTAAAAATATTTTACATATTAAAGGAGTATCTTTTGTATTAATTATATTCATCCATAAAATTAAAAAATCATGTCTTTAATAAATAATCACAATTATTAATGATAGCAATATTACTAATGGTACATAAGTGCAATAATAATTTCAAAAACAATATTATAAATCCTATCTCATAAAAAAAATAATCATCAAAAACAATATTATAAATCATGTCTTTAATAAATAATCACAATTATTAATGATAGCAATATTACTAATGGTACATAAGTGCAATAATAATTTCAAAAACAATATTATAAATCCTATCTTTGCTTTTGCTAAGAGATGCATTCGATATCGAATGTATATGCTGTATTGTCAATGGTTAGAATAATTTAACTTAATTATTTTATTTATTTGGCTTTAAATAATATTCTTGGATAATAAAATAACGATAAAGATTTGTCAAAATTTTTATAAGTGATATCACGTTTTTAGTATTATAATGTTTATTTTGTTCTCAGTAGAAGAATTTTTGATGAGCAGTTACTACTCAGTTCAAAGTGTATAACCTTATCAGTAAATTAGTTAAGGTAAATATTAAAATAGTTTAGAAAAAAGTTTTAGTAAGTTTATCTGGTTATTATATAAAATAACTACCTTTCGCATACATTTTTTATTTAAAGGAACTTTTTGCATGTCATAACGTGTATATTTCTATGTAAGCCGTAATTTGAGTTAACTGTAATCAAATAGGAATGTGATTACATACTTTCTACACTGTTATTGATAATACGTAAGGACATATATCACAAGAATCGTAAGTAAAAAGAAAAATTATTTTTGCATTAAATTTACTGTACGAGGTATTGCAAAAAGAGAATAAATAAAATAAAATAGCATTAATTGACAGCAACCTTTAAAGAAATTTCATTATTTAAATTTTTGCAATGATCAATTAATTAAATTTACTAAAGAACAATTTTATATATGAAAAAATGTTCAACTTTAAATGTGAAAAATTCACAATTTTCTAGATTAATATTAATTTGAATATAAAGACAGTGTTGTGTGAGAACATTGAATTGTGCATTATTTACTAACTAATCCAATTTTAAGAATATCATAACTACGAATTATTGTTGTCATCTCATTTAATATGTCTGACGATTCGCAAGCATAAATTCTTAGATAAATTAGCAAAACCCATATTTATATGCTGTTGATTTGAGAGCCGTCGCATAGAATGCAATTTTTCTGTAGTATAATTTTTTTAAAAAAGTTTTGCTTTTCGATTTTTTTTAACAAAATTCTATTTTTTTGCCCTCAGAAAGGAATTATTTTCACTTTTGTAATGCCCCAGAGTCAATATTTAATAATATCATAATTATAGGGTGTGTGATTTCTCACCCTATAATTATTATAATTACTCAGTGATTTCTTTTTAGCTGATTTATACGTGAAAACTTCATTTCATGATGCAAAAAGAGCGCTTTCAACAAACTAAGTAAACAGCAAGTGTCTTTCAACTATAGCTTTATTATTCTAAATTGCATTTTCTCCCAAATGCCTTTTTCAAAATCCTTTTTGCCATAAGAAATTAAGACCTGCTAAACACATAGACTGACGACTATCACCGTATATTCTATCACGACTATCACCGTATATTCTATCACGACTATCACCGTATATTCTATCACGACTATCCCCGTATATATACCACTATCACGTATCAGAAAAAATTATTGGAAATTATCAATGCGGATTTCAAAGAGGGAGATCAACCATAGACCAGATCCACACAATCAGACAGATCCTTGAAAAAAAAAAAGAATTTAATATTGATACTTACCATTTATTCATTGACTTTAAAGCAGCATATGATAACATTGATAGAGTAAAATTATATGATGCAATGTTTGAATTATAAATACCCAAGAAATTAGTAAATCTTACAAAAATGACTCTTAATAGAGTTAAATGTAAAATCAAACTTAGCCCCAACCTATCTAAATGTTTTATTACACAAATAGGGCTGAAGCAGGGAGATTCCCTGTCAGGCCTATTCTTTAATATCGCATAGGAAAAAGCTATAAGAGACTCAGGTATTCAGACACGATCAACCATTTTGCAAAAATCTATACAAATTTTAGCATATGCAGATGATATTGACATAATTGACAGAATCCCTAAATCAGTAAGTGAAGCTTTTTCTGCACTCAAATCGGCTAAAATATTGGACTAACAATAAACAAAGGAAAAACAATGTTTATGGCAGTAAGACATAACAGACCTGATGTACAACCATTGACAGTTGGAGATTACAGCTTTGAAAATGTTGAACAGTTCAAATATCTAGGCTCAATAATAACAAAAAATAATGATATTAAAATTGAAAAAAGGAACAGATAAAATATGGCGAATAAATGTTATTACGGACTGAGAAATCACTTTAAATCAAAACAGTTGGGCATAAAAATCAAAATTAATCCTTATAAAGCTTTAGTAAAGCCAATTACGTATAGAAGAGAGTGTTGGGCTATGAGCAAATCTGAAGTAAATAAACTATTAATGTTTGAATGAAAAATACTAAGAAAGATATTTGAAGCGGTTAAAGAAAACGGAGTGTAGAGAATCTGCTATAATCATGAACTATACTCTAAACTCGGAAAGCCAAATATTGTGAAATCTATAAAGATCTATCAATTAAGATGGTTGGGACACATTTATAGATACAATGATTTAAACCCAACAAAAAAAAAAGTTACATTTCAAAAAATTGATGGAAAAAGAAAAAGGGGTAAATCTAACACCAGATGGATTGATATAGTGGAGAAAATGATGAAGAAAATTGGAGTCTACAGGTGGAGAAATTCGGCAGTGATTGGTTGCCGAGGAAAGACACTTTTAGAGACAGCCTTGGCCTGCAGAAGGCTGTAATGCTATAGAAGAAGAAGAAACACATGGGTTTGACCTGCTGATAGAAAACAAAATAATACTAATAATTCATTGACACCTATTTAAGTGCTATATATCAGATTACGTTAAAACATTATCTGGGATGTTTATTGGCCCTTAATTTTAACTGCTTTTAAGTTTGTACAAAATAGTTTCTTAGATATCTTACGCAATAAATAAACTGCAGATTATGATGTCAACATGAGACAGTACAGAATGAAAGCAAAAAATTTTACCTTTCTGTTTCCAAGGAAAAAAAAAATTTCATATATAAAATATATATTTAGTTGCTTGATAAAGTTATCTTAAGGCTGATGGTATGTATTGTAACACCACGTTTTGTTATTTTATGGCCATCAATGTTTCTTAATCTTTAACCGATAGCACATATCAGAGACGTTATTGAATGTTATTCGTCTGTAATGCCTTTGCCTTGGTCAGAAGATAATCTGTTGAGAATGATTCAGAACATATGGACTTTCATCCCTATATACACCCTACTTACGTAGAGTCTCTACTTCATATAGTATTCTGCTTACATTCGCATGAGAATAAGCCACTCTTCTTAGTAATTAACTAAGTTAATTATTCAATATATTTTAACCATGCATAAATTTATCTTTTGTAATATATATGACAAAAGATAAATTTATGCATGGTTAAAATATATTATTATAGAAAATATTAATTTACTTAATAAATTAAAATATTAATTTATTAAATATTAATTAATAAATTGGAAATAAAATTAATATTTTCTCAGTTTTAAGATCCATGTCAATCAATTACCAATTGTAACTCCTCGTTATTTGGGTGAATTTATCAAACGAATTTTTCACAATAAAAAGTGATGTTCATGTATTATATATTCATCTATAACAACTTGAATACTTATATATATATATATATATATATGTGTGTGTGTGTGTGTGTGTGTCTCAATCAACAAGCATTTTTATGAATAACTTCATTTTGCTTTATCTTTTCATTAATACTTAAATATAAGTAATAAAAGATACTTATTATGTAAACCTAAAGTTATGAGTTCATTTGGTCTATAAAATATCCAATTGAAATTCGAGAATTGTAACGTAAGTTCCAGGTAAAAAAAAAAAAAAAAAATTTCCGTGTAAATTCGAAAATAGTCATTTAAAAGTCCAGTAAAAGCTATCATAAAATTTGTTGGTTCCTATCGATCAAACAATTTGGTATTAAAATTTGTCAGATGTAAAAAATAGTTAAAGAACTACGTTTTATATAGATATATATGTAACGATATTATAGTAAAATGAAATACTTTACTAAAATTACATTATATTTCATACAAAATAGCTCAGAAATATAGTTAATAATGTTAATGTCGTCGAGTAATTCGATGTCTCTACTATTGCCTTTAATAGTATTTTATGAAACTTGATATTGTCAGTACATATGCAAGTTTTCAATGATAGAGTTAATTAAACATTTTCAGAGACAAAATCCACGTGTAATGCGAAACTTTTATTTTCTGATTAATTCCTGAAATTCTCAAACAATAATCTTACAGAGTGACGTTAGTCAGAAAAACAGTAGAAATATTATTTACATAAAATATAAAACAGTAGACATAACATAAAACAGTAGAACTATTATTTTTCAAAAACATTTGCTTAAATCAAACTAAATTTATATTTTTTTAAATAGATTTTTTGAGATTACATGGAGTATATAAAAAATTAAATGCATCAAATCAAAGCTGATATTAAATATTTCAATTGCCTTGAACATTTGAATTGATAACTATAGCCTTTTTTTTTTTTTTTTTTCCCAATAAGGAAAAATTTCACATTGGATACAATATTGATTCCCAGTGAATATCAAATTATTATTTTCCATATACACTGTGTCTGAATTTATTAATGAATCACTAAAAATTCTAGCATAAAATTATTCTCAGAAATTAGTGAAGTGAGATTATGATATTGGAATTTTCCCCTTTCTGAAAAACTTGCTCGCTTACAATCTATGAACTTTGTAAAAATTAATACATCGTAAACTAACTTCTCTCTTATTTACTGTTATGGTCTGTCATATAATATGTAAGGTTGTTGCGTTTCAAACAAAGAAAAGTGTTTACATTTATGTGCACAAATTTTAAATGATTTGAGCGAAAGGATTTCATGATTTTAATGCCTCTAAAAATATTTACTTTATTTTATTTTATTAGGGACAGGCTGAATTTGACATGTATTAACATTCTCATTATTTCTGCTATAGTCAGATCTGATTCTATACATTACATCTTTTATTCCTTTCACACTGAACTTCTGAATGATAGTCATCACTGAGGTAGGGAAGTATGAGCATGTGAATTATGAGACATCCACGAAATATCTGTTGTGCTGCTAAAACCTTCTTCTCTATTTTATATAATGTCATTAATTTATTGACTAAAAATGACTAGTAAATTTTATACATAATTGACTAATTTCTAAACTAATAAGTTTTGCAGGCATAATATCCAAAATATGGTTTACACCTAGGCTTACAAAACACAACCAAAAGTGAGGCGGACAACAACACGGTCGAGATTCACTTCATTAAATAATTTTACTTAAATTTTATTTTTTATTATTAATTTAATGTTTTTGCTTTTCTTTTCCTCCCTTCTTTTTTTTTTTTTTTTTTTTTTTTTCCTCCTATCCATTCAGGTATAAAATAAACCATGACTAATAAATTCTTGCCATTTCAGATTTATTAATCATTTGTTTAGTTTTTCAGGAGCACTTATCCCACAGGAGATTGAACTTCGGCTCTGGAGCTCCGTACACCCACATACCAAGACTACCTAGATAACAGAAAGCCTTGCACATACCGTCTCGATAAGGTTTGAAACCATCTAAATTAAACTATAAATCCCTTTTTTTACATATTTTGAAATAAAATATGGCAACATTAAGAAAAACTATAAGCAGACGATATTATAAATGACGCATGCGTACTATAGGTGAATTTTCGTTCAACTTGACGGGCCGTGAAAGACCGGTTTTTAGCTTCTTGTTACAACTTTTTTAGTATTTATTGGGGGTATTTTCCAAAACTTGTGTCACGTATATTCTTTTATGAAAATTCCTAAGATATTTCAGAATAATTTACCATACTTGTTGAGATGAAACCTTTAATTAATAAAACTTTTATTCTTGTTTTATTCAATCAAATAGTTTTGTGATCAACTAATGTATCATTATTACAAGCGAATGATGCTGATTTAAAAAATATACTCTGTATACTATGGCTAAAAACAACTTTAATAGTGGTTATTGGTGGTTGCTTTTTTGGCTTATCACAGCATTAGCATTTGCTACTAGACTGTATAAAATTGAAGAACCAGATCATGTTTGGTAATTTTCAATGTTATTTTCATAAATTATTTGTATTTCAAAATATATATTGTGTAACCTTTACAATAGGAACTTGACTTTTAAAATTCAAAGAGTGTTAATAATTTTTATGAGATTTAAACTCTTGTAATAAAGCTAGCTCATAATTTAAATGTGTCTTTTATAAAGTGTTGGTATTACTCATTTAATAAAAACTAAAAAATGAATTTAAAAAATTATAAATATTTTTATAAATCTGGCTAAGGCTATTTGATAAAATTATTAAATTTTTTTCATGTAAATTTCTATTTTTACTATAATAAAAAAATTAGGTATTAAAACTAGTTATGAAGGTATCCTTTTCTCAGAATCAAAGTTTTTATTTAACATAATTTAAGCGGATACCTTGTATTTAATATTTTGGTTTTTGAAATGAGCAATTTACTCATAACTTAGAAATATATTCTCTTGCATGAATAACTAAAAAAGTAAAAAAAAAAATTTTTTTTAATCTGTAAATTTTGCTTTATAATGTAAATAATAAAATCTTGGCCTAGTTGTTAGTGAAAGAGTTAGCTCTTTGATCTTTAGTTTATCACTTCATAAATTTGAATTCCATTTGAATGTGAATGTTTTCATCGGTTCCATAATCAATTTTAAATTGTAGATCCTGGCAATAATGATACAATAAATGATTTTCATTATAATTTTTAGTTTCTTTGTATAACAAAAATTGAGACAATAATGGAACTTATTAAAAATATATATGATGATACTATTTGAAACTGGTATGATCATTAAATAATTTGTTAACCAATTTAAATAAGAGAAAAAAACTTCTCATTCTTTGTAGGTTTTTATATCAATTTACATTATGTAAACTTTTATTATGCAGAAAATTCATAACATTAATAAGATAATTTAAACATCTTAAACAAAATTATTATGACAAATATTAATATTTACTTAATGGTTTTGAATCACCAATTTCATATCAGCATACTTAAAATACCCAATTTGGCGCAGCTTGTTCTTTTTGGACCTTGCGCCATGAAACCCAACCGACCAACTAAAATACCTCAAAAGCAGGTAAATAACATCAGTTAAAATATTTTTAACTCTGTACATTATTTATATATTTAATTTTTTTTTTTTTTTTGTTTCTTGATTGTTGAGCTGAGCTGAAGGATTAATGGTCCAACCTTCAATTAAGGAATTTCATTTCCTCATTAGGCATGGTTGTTTATAATGGTTTGGAGCCAATATTAAACTAAAGATCCTAATCCAATTAAATCTTATCTAGTCTAAGGTCACTTTTCTTACATAACTCAGCAAACTATAGCCATCATTAGAATATTAATTTTCAATATATTATCTGACAAGACAGTAATGTATTCCACATACATTTCAAGACTTAAAAAAGTGAAAATAAATTAATTGTTTTAAATTTACATATCTACTGAATAGCTTTGTTAAAATATTCACTCTAAGGATTTAAATTATTGCATATTATATTTGTATTAGCTATATATATTAGTTACTATTTATTATTTTGTTTCCTTATTCCAAAGAAGTAACTTAAATATATTTTTATTACCTTTATTAGTTGGGATGAAACTCATTTTGGAAAAATGGGAAGCTGGTATATCAACCATACTTTTTTCTTTGATGTGCATCCTCCACTTGGAAAGGTATGTTTTTCCTATTTTTCTTTTCTTTTCTTTTCTTTCTTTTTTTTTTTTTTTTTTTTACTTTGTTTTACATTTTATATCTGTCATATTTTATTTAAATTTTAAGAAAAATAATTGCTAAAACTGTATGAGTATTATGAATAAAATTATATTAACAGCTGATTTTATTTCAGATGCTCATCGGATTATCTGGTAAACTTACTGGGTATAATGGAACATTCGCATTTAATAAACCTGGCGATAAATACTTAGACCACAATTATATTGGAATGAGACTTGTAAGTAGTATTTTGTGCTTTTCAATAAAGAAATCTAGTTTTTTTCAATACATTCTAAAAAAATGCAATAAAAATGTTAACTAATTCTATTAATTGTTTTACACATTAACTTAAAAATTTAACATTAAAATTAATATTGCTTGCCTAATAATAAATTTAGGGAATTTTACCAATATGTAAGAGTTTATATTTAAAATCATTTATTATGTTTTTATTTATTTTATTTTTTTAGTTTTGTGTTACATTAGGAGTAGCTATCATACCCTTCTGTTTCATGATTGTTTGGGAGCTTACTCATTCACTATGTGCTTCATCATTAGCTGCTATTTTTATCATTTTCGGTAATATATTTTGTGTTCATTTGTTTTATCTTGTTTGCTTAATAATTAAAAAAAAAGTATTTCATGCCAAATTGTCCTTATATTTGATGAGATAATTAACAGAAACAGATTTCTTTAAAAGTAGTGTCAATACATGTTGTTATGGCCATACTTGACTGTATGCAATGATTAAAATATATTATTGATGTTATAATCATACAAGTGAAGTAAAATGATAGTTATTTAGAAAACTACTTTTAATTTTTGTGTAATGTTGTTGTATAGTTATCAATGCATACATCCCCTTGATCACAAAGTGGACTTTAGAATGAAAAATATTGTTGGAATAAAGTTATGAGTGTATATTTTTAGATATGTAATTGGATATCTTAACTTTTATTAAATTGTAACTTCAATAATATATTTGATTGTTGCTAGTATTCTGTTGATTAATCCATTTATTAAAGGCTTATAAAATTTTGAATATCAAATTAAAAAGCTTATTATATAACGCTTTATCTATAGTTGTTTAAGAGGCATATATTTAAACAATATTTTTTATTTATCAATCTTGGATGCTATTATTTATTTTCAGATGCAAATTTTCTGATTATAAAAGAAAATTTAACTTTTATGTACCTTTCTGTTGTAATTTGAAATAATTCTTTTGTCAATCATTCCAACAAAACATCATAAGACTTATAATTTTTTCCTTTATCATGTATAAACCCGTTTTTATAAAACTTAAATTTCTGTTAAATAAAAAGATATCTTGGTTTAATATTTATTGTTGTGTAAAAAGAATCTAGATTTGGTCTTTAAAGCTGTATCTAAATTTTAAGAAGAACATGTGGTAAGATTTCTAATTTCTTGAGATATACATAGCAAATAATTTATGAGCCATAATTACTTATGATTAGAAATTTATTACAAAGGCATTCAATAAACAGAGCAATGTTATATTCACTATTTGGATATTTTTTGTAGATTAACTTAATGACCTATTTCGCCCCTAGTTGAAAATATTTTTTT
>JAPDSC010015874.1:0-22814 GCA_026290005.1 Latrodectus geometricus | reverse complement strand
TTTTTTTAAATAAACATATCAGTAATCAGAATAGATTTCTATAATCACCCTTTATTCATGAACTATAATCACTCTTTATGCACCTGCATGAATGTAAAATCATCTATGGAAACTTTTATGCAGTAAAACTAAGCATAAATTTTAATATATATATATAAAATCATAAGTATTATTGCTTTAATAATTGTGTAAGGTAGCTTCACTGTCTTAATTGAAGGCTCTCAAGATTTCCTTACGTTAGAAAAAAATATGTATGCGTAGTATATGTAATTACTTATTTATAATTTGAATTTATTAAGGATTGTTTAATAAACATGTTTAAATAATTAACTTGATTGTTCTTGATTTTGCATTTTTTAATAAAATAATTCTTTTTATAAGAAATAATTATTAAGAACATAAATTTTGATTTTAATTCTATTATCTAGTGTGAAGTTTGTTGGATTATTTGTGGTACTTCTAGTAGGCATACATACACTTGTGGACTTATGGAATGTTCTTGGCAATCTCAATATATCTATTGTAAGTTTATGAATTATATTTATAAAAAAAAAATTTCCATTCCAATTTCCTTTCTTTAATATTTAAAGTTCACACTTATTTTATTTAAAATAAATTTCAGTACTTTACTTAAATTTGCTATCTTTACAATAAATTCTTAATGATAGTCGCCAAATCGGTATTGTGGCAAATGCCTTTTTGAGTAATTTAAGTTATTTGCTGTTCTGAAAATTGTTGAGTATTTTCTATTAACAGGTGAGAGAAGAGTAATATATTTTCCCTCTTCTTTCCATGTATTTTGCCTTGCATTTGAATTTGTTCAAATAGATAAGAAATGAAACTACATCAAGGGAAATATATGGTGCTGCAACATACAGAATTGTTAACTAAAAACAAGCATTTGAATTGATAATTAGTTCAGTGGATCTAAAATTTCATTTGCAATAAATTTGATTATATTTACTTTTTAGGTAGAAACTCATTTAAGTGGTGCAAAGAATAAATGAGTGGTAAAAATCAATTGACTAGCGTAGTTTTATGTGTCTAACATATTCTTTGGATCTCCTCCGGCAGCTTGAAAGACAAATAGGGAATTTTAAAAAACATTTGAAATCAATAAAAGCATGTTTGAAGAGAAAGCAATGCTGGGAGAATATTTTCTTAGCAATAGATATTCGGCTGCGTATGCCATGAAATTGTTGGATGTTTGATTGAAGTAGTAAATAGTATGCTGATGAAATAAGATAGGGATACATCAAGAAAGCATCCACAATGTATTCAGAATGTTGGTGCAATCAGATATATGATGGAAAATCACAAATACCACTTTGTAGATCTAATTACAAATGCACAATATTATGAAACTCTGGGGATTTGCAAAAGTGGAGAAACAACGGGAAGAGTGCATTGTTTGCCATAATTTCCCTTCATATTTAACTGAATTTATGTGGTGGAAAACATTGAGACAGTAAAATTTATTCAAGACTATTAAAAACTATAAGTAAAATATGAACAACACAAATGTAATTTTTTTCCCTTTAAGTTAAATATTTTGTAGGCAGCTACAAACTTATATGAATACTTAAATTTGTAAGAAATTTATATAAAATTACGAATTTTAAATATTAAAAGTTCTATTCTGTTAACATAAGCTCTTTATAAAATCTGTTCTGGGTATTAATTCCTTTTTAAGAGGTAATTAATATTTTATTTTTTAATATAATGTATTAGAATATTAATAGTTTACAACATTCATATAAAAATGATTCAAATGTGTTTTGTATTCAGTGTTCTCTCTCTTTTAAGTTTCTTACCACCTATTTAATGTTCTTTTACATGCTTTTAATTTAGATTTTATGAAATGGCATTTTGTCTTTAGATTTTATTTGTTATGATGTTTTTAAACTTGTGGTTCAAAATATAAAATGAACTAAGTATGTTTTAGCCTCAAATAAATTATTTGTATAATTTAAATTGTATGCAAAGTAGCTTTCCCTGTTCAAATTTTTCTAGTTCATTATATTTTTACTTAATTTATTTTAAAATAAATTCAAAATTTTTGATTTGTATTATTTAATACCATTTAGTTTAATTGAAGTTAATGCATTTAACTTTTAATCTACAAAATGCTTTCTCCGTTGAATCATCTTTTTAAAAATGTATATTGAAAGTCTACTTTTTTGTTTTGTAGTTATAAATAAAGAAAAATATTTAAAGCAGTAACATTAGTTAAGGTGATAATACACACACTTTATTTGATTCTTTTTTTAAATATAAATAATGTTCCCATTTAGTCATTTCCAATTTTATTCATTCTCTCTTTTCAATTCTTATGAGATCAATTTAGATCTATTAAATGCCATAGTTATCAGTCATAGTTGTCTTAAAAGTTATGTTGTTTATAGTTATTGAATATTTTCTAATCAATAGTTCTACCATTTCTCATCTGGTTTGAATTTTCATCAGGAAAACTTCTTTTAAAAAAATTAATTGTAGGATACTTTTCTATTCAGCTTTCTGCTACTTTTGAAAAGGTTGAATTTGAAATGAGTTTCAGCCACTTGTATCTGATGCTTAGTGAATTGAATGACTAGCTTTATTTAGAAAAATCTTCTTTACATGACTGTGAAATATTTCTTAAGATGATTGTTAATTAAATATTTTATATTTGTTCTTTTGAAAAAAACTAAACTATTTTTTCACATAACATAAAACTAGTATACACTGCATCTTAATTATTTCAAAAAACACCACCAGGTTCTTTTTAGAATTTTTCCATGAAAAAAAAATTAAATATTTTAAATACATTTTATAATTTAATTATAATTAACTTAACATACTTTCATTGTTTTTTATTATCAACCTTCTATTGTATCTTCTTCTGTATCAAAGTATATTGCAATCACCTTAGAAAAGTGAAGTTCTTAAACAATAGCTCTTAATCAAATTAGCCATTGTATGCAAAGATTTATTTTAGAATGATTGACTGAATTAAATTTCTTAAAATATTAATTTTTCTTTTAATATATATTTTCCACTTATATAACTCTTAAATGTATTTCATGAAATATTTGTTACAACCTGTAAAGCTTTTATTTTTGTGATTTCTTTAAATTTCAAAGAGATTTTCACTCTGCAATCTCATCATTCCCTAAATTTAATGCTTATCTTCCAATTTACTCAATGAACCTTCAATTAAAATGCATTGCAATTTTAACAGATACAAAATAGTCTATTCTAGAAATAAACAATTTTAGAATAGATTATTTTTTCTTGTTGGATTGCATTGTAATTTCCTGCTGTAGGTAACATAATGTGTTTTATAAATATATATTGGTTTAGATTGTAACAAAAAGTTTTCTTGTTGATTTCTTATAAAAAGAACTTGGAATCTATGTACCATTTTATTGTACTATGTATAAATTTGGTAATTATTCATATAATGAATATCTATTCATTTTATTTGTTTAGTTTATATATATTATTAATATTATATTCATTTTACTTGTATAATTTTTAGGAACGATCACAGAAAATGATCTTTCGTTAATAAGAATACTTAAATGAAAATTTTGCACTCTTACTATGTATCTCCTTAGTGAAATTTATATTTCAGAATAAATTCAGTTTCCTTAAGTTTTTAAAAATATAGAAACCAAGAAACATTTACTTTGTATGACTAAACCTCTAGACTTGTTGATCTTTACCTAAACTCTTAGTTCCTGTTAAGGTTCTTATTTTGAGCAAGATGCATATTCCAATCGCTAGACACAACGAAGAATATTTAATCAAATGCACAATATATATATCTTTTTTTTTATATACATTCTCTACTATTTAGAATTAGAATTTATCTGATATAAAAAGAAATCTTTGGTTATTAGATATGTCTTTTTTTATCAAAACACTTTAATATTTTTTCACTGAGAATTACTTATTTTATTGCTGGTTGGTAAAACATATTCTTGTTTAACACACAACAATGTTCTTTGAAATAAAAATGAAAGTAATGCAAAATACAAGGAAAACTTTTTCAAATTTAGTTATGTATTCCTCCTTGTATAGTAATCTTATAAATTTTCTGTTTCCTTTATATTAAAATTATAAATGTACGATTTGAGTTCTATAAATAATTCCAGTTCTTATATTTTTCAATTTCAATTGATTAATAACTAAACACAAACTTTTTAGAATGTTGTTTATTTAATATATTTTGAATGTGTAGAATGACTTTATATTTAGATTATATAACTTTTATTATTCAAACAAATTATAAGCTTATTTAGAACAAGCCTTCAGTATTAATGATAATGAACTACCCTCTTTTCTGTTTTAGCTAATCATTTAAATTAATTTATATTTTAACCATATAAAGTTGATGTAGGTCCATACTACCAGCATTTAAATAATCTTCTACCAGTTAGAGTAATGGAAGAATTTAAAATAAAGTTTTAAAATTATGATTTTGGTTTATTTTTGTGATACTTCCAATTTTATTTACTTTTTCATTGAATCAAAATGTGAATAATTGCAACTAAAAAGCAACAAGCTCATCTTTAAAAATACCGGCAATAATATTATAAATTGAACTTAAAAAAGAATTATTAAATAAGTACAAAGAAAAAAGAATTATTAAATAAGTACAAATTAGGTAACTTGTTTATCTTACATTTGGAGAGCCTATTTTTGTTACAAAAATTATGATAGTTATAATAATTTATAGTCATTTTTAATTCTTTTCAAGCTCTTTCATGTTTGAATTCTTCTAAATTATTTTTTAATTAACTCCATGTAAAACTGATTCAATAGCCCATCAAAATAATTAATTTAATCAGTCATGAATTCTTGCCACATAAACTACTTATTAAATGACACTGAAATTTAATGTTTTAACTAGCAATTATGAATTCCAATGTCTCTGAAATTAAACTGCAGCTTAGAATTATAAAAGCCTAAATGTTTGACCTTTTTACACTGGTTTTATATTGATTGTATGATATTTTTTAATGTTTTTCTGTTAATACTCATTTTAATTACAGATTCACAAATAAAGATATTTTGAGCACTCTTCCAAAAAAGCATGGACTAATAATAGGATTCCCCAAAACCATGTTTTTTTTTTATTTTTAATATTCTAATATTTGTAAATTAGAAATAAAATAATTCAGCTAAATTTAATGCTTTTAATTAGTAACTATGAATTCCAATACCTGTGAAATTTAGCTATAGTTCACAATCAGAAAAGCCTTTCAATATTCGAATGCTATGAAAGGGAACTAAGAGAAAATAAAATTTTGGCACTCCAATAAGCTTATAATCTTTATTTCACATTAAACAATGCAAGTGCTAGTTTGAATACTCATTTGTTAGTCATTAGAATTTTAATATGAATCTTAATGTATATTCTTTTCAGCTGTTCATCTTAATACATTCCTTCTATTCTATTAATTTTAATTAGCTAAGTTGTTTTTAAAAGAAAATGCATTTAAAAATTTTCATAAAGTTTTAACTTTTGATTATTAAATAACTTTGAGTTTAAAATGTTTTATTATTTATTTTATTTCAGGTTGTTGTTATGAAACATTTTGTAGCTCGTGCTGTTTGTCTCATTTTGCTTCCCGCTATTTTATATGTAACATTCTTTTACATACATCTGAAGACTCTTTACAAAAGGTTCGCTCACATTTAGTATTTAATATTATAAGCTGAAGTTATATACTAATAAAATATTATGATTATGAATAAATTTCATTTACATAAAGTAAGTTCTGTATTGAAAGCTATATTATGTGTGAATGACAAAATAACTCACAAGTTTTTGTATAAAATGGATGTAAATTTATGTGTAATTTAATTATTTTTAATTTAGAATATTTTAAATATTTTCTTTATTATAACTATTCATTTGTCAAATTTTGTACTTCATATTTTTAATATTTCTTTTTATAATTTATCATTTGTTTTAAAGAATTTGTATTTCTATTTGAGTAATAAATATTTCCTGTCAAATAATGTAAGGCTTGTATGTTTTTGATATTTATTATATTTGTTAATATTACATTTTTATCATGTGTCTATTAAATGTAAATTGTGTAAAAATCATTAAAATAATATTTCATAAATAAAACTACTTTAAAAAATTATTCAAACAGTTAAAAAGTTTTTTTTTTTTTTTTTTTTTTTTTTAAATAAAAATTGGAATTAAGAATAGCATCATTAAGATTTCCTATATATATTTTTATGAAAATTCTATTAGGAAGTCCAAAAAATGTTTAAAATGAGAATAAATTTTTTGTACTGTGGCCAGTGATTGTTCTATTAATTTCTTAGTTCAAAATATTGACATTTCATATAAAATAAACTGAAAAATAATTGGGGTTTATTATTAGTGAAAGTAAAGTTTAAAATTAATTAATTAAAAAAACTCATTAATATGGAGAAAGTGTTGATAAATAAGGAGATCAGTTTGAAAAATAAAATACGTTGAGTAGCTAACTCATAAACATGTTTAATCATTGCTAATATAATTCTATTAACTAGATTTTTCTTGTTAAAAATGCGTAAAATTCCAGCATTCATAATTACCACACTTAGCTATAAACTTGTCATCTACAATCATGATTGCTTTTTTGACATTATTATTCAAAGGTTTAAATTTGTTTGATCATTTACATCTACCAAAAGTTTTGGCTAAATTAAAAACTAAGAAGAAGTAGTTTTTTCTGGCATGCCTAATATATATATATTTAAAAAAAATGATTATATTTTGTTTGAAACTTTCTAGATCATTCTTATTCTTCATTATAGATTAATATCCACTATTTGATTTGTTCTAATGTAAACTTTAATATTATCTAAAAAGTTATGGAAATTGCTGTGTAATATAGATGTTGAGAAACAGTCGATCCCACAGCTTGACAATTAGTGAAAAATATTTATATTCTAATCATTAAAATTATTTGATTAAAAATAACTAATAGACCTAAATTTTGTATACATAACATTCTTAAACCATTAATATATATATTAAGATCAAATATGAATGAAATATTAATTCGTTGATTTCATTTACTTTTCTTAATAGTTTTGCGCATAATTATTATATTTAAAAACATCAAAAATGCAATGATAGGTATTAAATTTTGCCATTTATGAAAAATATAAATAAATGACATACATTTAAGGAATCCTGTTGCACAGCTGTTTTTGATTTAATCATAAAAGTAAAAAAATTTTTAATGTAAAGAAAAATTCCAATAGTCTCAAGTACTTTAGTCTCTTAAAAAACCAGGTTCTGGAAAGCTAATTTTTATTACATTGTGTACTTGTTTATTGCACCGAAACATATTCTAATAAAATAATTCATATCTTCAAAGTAAATTAAACAATTATTAATAAATATATTACATGTTTTTATCAATTTTAATTGTTTCGATTAGTGGTTCTGGAGATGGATTTTTCAGTTCTGCATTTCAATCTCAACTTGAAGGGAATTCATTATATCATGCTCACATGCCAAAAGGTAACTTGCAAACTTGAGTAATAATTTTTTCTTTCAGTCTTTTTATCTTTCACTTCATTTAATATTTTAAAAAGTAATTATGTTTTCATTCTTTCTTTTTGAGTTAAGACTTAATGAACTTCATGTGGCATTGTCATAATTTTCTTAAATGCTTTATATATGAAACTAATATTTACAATTAGTAAAAGAAATAAGTTTATAAGAATATAAATTTATAAATATAAGTTTAATGAAAATTTATATTTTTTTATCTAATTTATTAGCATTATTTGATGTTGAGTCTTTCATGAAAAGTAATTTAGTAGAATATGATATTTACTGATATAAAAGTTAAGCTACATATTTTAACTGTTAAAATGTTAACAAATGCATTAATATAGTTTTTATTATTCTAAACTTTATTTAATATTTTAAAAAGTAAAATATTAAATTTGACTCAATTTATTTAAGTTTTTAGAAATTTATATAATGCAAAAAGAACTCTATATAAAATTGAAAATAACTATTTTAGATGTTGCTTATGGTGCTATCGTAACTATAAAAAATCATAGAACGGGTGGTGGCTATCTTCATTCTCACTGGCATCTATATCCAGAAAGTGTAGGAGCTAGACAGCAGCAAGTGAGTATTTGATTTAAAGTTATTTCTTAAATGTTTTTTATTTATTCACAAAATAATTTTATTCTGGGATTATATGGATTCTATTTTGGGTTCTTAAAAATTTGAAACAGAAATTTTGTTCTGCTAATATTGTAATATTTCTATTTCTACTTTGTGACAGTTTCTTTATACATATCTAGTAGCTTTAGTCAAATAAACTTTTTCCTTTAAATTATAATATCTGTTTTGTATTTAATTTCATGCAACATATTGCAGTTCAAAAAAATGCAAATTAAATTTTTTGTTTATTTTATAATATATGTTATTGAAAAATATTTGTACATTAATTATTTTTTTTATAGGATTTAAATTGTAACATAATTTTGCATCAGTATTGTATTATGAAAATTTGAATATAATTAATTAAATACTTATAAAAATTTATTCTGTTAATTGTAAATTAAATTTCAAATAAATTTTTGTTTAGTTAAATTATTATTATGAAATTAATTTTTGTAGAAGTCTACAAAAATAATTTTTAAAAACTAAATTTATGTCTCTTAAAGTAAGAAACAATTTTCAATTTTTTTTCCTTGTCAAATAATAAAACGCCTTTATAAAAATACTTTAAATATACCTCATTAAAATTACATATGAAGAAAACTTTCAAAACTTAACCAACAAAATAAAACAATTTGCAGATTGCTTGATTTCTCTGCAATAACTTTTACCTAGAATTCTGTTTTAAATCACAGATCCTTTTCTTTACGTTTTGATAAAATTTAAAACTTTGTTTTTTTATTAGTAAATATCATATTCTAGTATAACTTTTAATTTAAGATTTAACATTCATCTTAAGCATGTATCACGCTAATTCAATTGCTACTAGATATTACAAATGTAGCTTTTTATTACATTAAATGTCAATTGTAAATAAATTTGTTATTTCTTTAATGATTAATGAATTTTTGTAACTAAACATTTTCGAACTGTAGCTATTAGTTTTATAATTTGACTTCTGAAATTGTAATTAGAAAAATTGTTTTGATAGAAGTTACTGAGAAAAGTAGTCTAATTTTCAACGTAATAAATGAATTATAACACTTCTTTTTAAAAATATTCTGGAGAATTGAAGGCAGTTTAGAAAATTTTTTATTAGTATTTTTATCTCAAAACCAAAAACGTTTACAAGTAGTTCTACATTACAAATAGTTTTTTTTATTGTTACAATTTCTCCTTTCTGAGGATCAAATTCTATAACAGATTAGGAAATTAATCTTCAATTCGTAAACTTTATCATGATATAAAGGAAAGAAATTTTTAAATATGTTTCTTAAAGCAAAATGCAAATAATCTTACACCTTTATATAAAATGAATTCCATTAATTAGCTAAAATTTACTTTTTAAATCTCAAAAATATAAATTTAAATTGCTCTTGTTTAGTAATTCATTTCAGAGTCAACACTCAAATAAAAATTAAATGTTTCAAAGAAATAAAGTACCTTTCATATGAATTATTTTAATCTTAGAAAGACTGAATGATGAAGTAAATTGTGAATTATTACATAATTGGCATATGAGTGTTATAAACATCTTAACAATTATAAAACCCATTTCTAAAGAAAACCTTATTTTGATTATAACTTTTAACAAGAAATTATTTAATTTATTCATTCTTTTGTGCAAAAAAATCAAATTTTATGTTACTATTCACATTTCTCATTCATAATTCGATTTAAATATTTATGATCACTATATATATTCATGTTTAAAAACTTAATAGTAAATTGTAAATGAATTTATAATATTTAGATGTCATTCTAATTTATTGTAAAAGGATTTTCCTTGCACTGTTTTCTGAATTATTTTTTTTTCCAACTAATAGGTCACTGCTTATTCACATAAAGATGAAAATAATAAGTGGTTGATAAAAAAATATGATTCACAGCCAGATACTCATGATAAAAATTCTCAAATAGAACTTGTAGCAAATGGTGATCTTGTTCGACTTGAACATGTTATGTAAGTAATTATATATGTAGAGTTACACGCTTCATAAATTAACAAATTTATCCAGTGTTGACAATTTTTAAATTATATTTAAATATTTTTATTTGGCTCTTACGCATATTGTTATATTCTTTTACTTAGTTTTTTTCTGAATTTAATTAATAAATTATAAATTTACTGATTTCAATTTATACTTTCTATTTTTATTAAACTACTCAATTGTATGTTAAACAAAAGTTTGTAAGGAGCACTTGCCTTGTATTTGTTAAAAATCTTATTCTTTAATGAAGTAAATGGTGTCACCACTGTGTACTTGTTAATATCTAAATATTTAATTTTAAGGAAAGTTTAAAGGTATGTGAAGTGCATAAAATTGACATGCTACTAAAAATACTCTTTGAAAGGATTTATCATGTTAAGGTTATATCACACATCATTGTAAATAGTTTTCAATACTAGTTTTTATATTAAATAGAAATGGGTTTATTATATATATATATATATATATATATATATATATATATATATATATATATATATATTGCATAATATGTATATTGTTTAATGAAAATTCTAGAACTAGAATGTAGTTTAAAAATGATCTGGGAATTACTTAATAATGTTAGTTAACCTTATATTAATGTTGCATGGAAAAAGAGTTTTTCAATGAAAACATGTGATATGAGCTCTACACTCTAATTTTCCACTAATATAATGTATCAATAAAGCTATAAGGAATAAATATGGAAACAATCTATTGTGCTTTAATGGTTGCATTGACAAATGACTACATTAGATTGTTTCTGTGCCCTTGATAATGGAAACGCATCTTAGCATGAAAGGAAGTTTCATTAATTTCATTCATACAAAATGTTTGCCAATTGAGCAAACTGTTACTATTATTAAGTATTTGTAAGCTGATTTCAGTTTCTGATTAAAACATAAATTGCATAAGTTTTAATATTTTCTGTGTTACTCCAAATATTATTCCTTTTTGAGCAATTAATTTCTTTTATTAGGTATGTGTTTTATTATTAAGATGATTTAACCGTTACTATTTTATTACAACCACGTCTGTTTGTGAAATCAATCTAATTTAGTCTAGAAATTGTTTTTAAGAATAAAAAGATCACACCTTTTTTTTTAAATCTAAAAAGTAACACTAGAATAAAAAAAAAATAACCAGTAATAAGATCTGAATTATAAACTTCCTTCATTCCCAGAAAAGGAAGTTTGTAGTTAATGTTTAAAATCAAAATGTGGGGATGATCAGAATTTGATTCAAACAAAAACAAACGTCAAAATATATAATGAACAACATAATAATGACATAAATGTCAAAATGTTGAATCATTTTGGCTATTAATTTTTAAAATTTGTGTGAAATTTTGAACACAATCTTTATTTAAAAGAAATTTTAAGTTTCATATTTTCTTACTAGTGTTATTTATTGAGCTGTAGTATATAAAGTCTAAATTTTTTTTATATATAGAAATATAATTGTTTGTGCAACTTGACATATTGATCAATTTATATTTTAGAACAAGAAGAAATCTTCATAGTCATAAAGAAATGGCTCCCATTACAAAACGTCATCAACAAGTTACTTGTTATGGTGAAGTAAGTTAAAATCAGCATATATATATATATATATATATATATATATATATATATTAATTAATATTTTTTCTTATAAAAATATATCTAATAATAGAAATTATTATTCATTGCCTTAAAGTATTAAAAAATTATTTATATGACATAAATTTCTGATTAATACAGTTTATCTTTTCTTCTCATAATTTTTTACTACTTATCTTTATCCTTTTAATATTTCTTGTTTATTAATATTGTTTACTCACTAGCTATGGATTCATTTAATACTTTTAATGTTATCATGAATGTAAAATATAATTTTAATAATTTTTTAAACTACTTTTTACAAATGTATCTCTTTATTTGAAAACATAACTGAAAAATATTATATGTACATAATTATAACTGCATTTGACCAAATATAACTAAAATATTATTATTAAATGTATGAATATCAGTACTCCTTTAGAAAATTATGTTTGCCTCCTGAAAAAGTCCATTAAACACCCAGATTTGATTTTTTTTTGAGAATCTGTATGTTATGTAATATGTTTCTGTTCAAGAATTTTAGCACAATTTGAAATTTTTTAAATTATGCAAAATTTTGAGATAGTTTTCAAATTAAAATAAATTATATTTTGAATAAATATTTAAGTAATAAAATTATTTTCTATTTATAAAATTTATACATTAATTTTTAATCTTAATAGTTCAGATTATCATTCAAAATAGAGAAAATTTTCATCTAAAATATTTTTATTTTAATTTTACCAAAAGTTTTTTAAACTCCTTATTTTTATTTATTTAAATTTTATTAAAAGCTATTTTATTGAAAGCTTTTTTTTTTTTTAAGAGCTAGAATAAACTTTAAAAACTACTTTAAAATTCAAAAATTTTGGTGTTCTAAAAATGTCAGCTTATTTAGATTTTTATATTTTGTTGTTTTTTGAAAGAAAAAAGAAGATTTTATCACATGTTATCTTGTAATTGACTATTTAAGAAAGAAAATAATGAATTTATATTTCAAACTTATACCAATATATATGAAACATAGATCAACAAAAGGAACATATTTGTTCAACAAAAGGAATAATTTTTTTCATTAATTTTTTCAAATGAATTATTTTAAATGAGCTATTTATAGATATCATTCTACATACTGCAATTATAAACTCAAATAATTTAAAAAAAATCAATCAAAATATTTTTGAATTTTGAAATTACATTTAAAATTCTTTATTAAAGTATTTTAATGTAAGGCTTATTTTTATTCTATAAAATTACAAATTTATAAGCCAATTTTTATATTTGTCTTAATGTAAAATAGGAAATAAAAAAGTAAATTTTTAAACATTTTATTTTTATTACAAGCAAATGTACAATTATATGCTTTGAAATATTAAATTATTATTTTCAAACATATAATTGTTTCTTCAAAAAATATTCAAAATCGCTAATATTTTCTTGAGAAATTATTTTTGTCATATTTCCTTTTTTCTCTTAATTTTTAAGCATGTGTATGAAATAAATAAATATTATGTTGAATTTATTTAATTTTCTAAACACAATAGGCAGAACATCTTGCTAAATGTTCTGCCTGCTGTGTTGCTGTAATGATAAATCTTTTTCTTTAAAGCTTTATTTTTTTTTTCTAAAAATATCAAATAAAATTTTAACTAATTCAAGCTGGGAATATTAAAACCGCATTTTACTTTTGTGTTACATATTCAACAATATATCTAAAAAAAATAAAGGGGAATAATCATTTATTATGATAAGTTGTAGATGCATTTATTTTTTTAAATCTTAATATTTTATGGATTAAATCTTTTGTTTCAAAATGTACCTTTCTATTCTAAAATTCACATAAATGGACAAAAATGAATTAATTTAAATTAAAACTTATAAAATTGAATGACGTGAGCATAAATGTTTTATGAAAATTTACTTTTGTAATTTGGAAGGGAAAAATTGCTTATTTTCAAATTCTTAAGTAAATTCATTTCTTTATATGTATATAATTGTGGATGAAAAACAAGAAAATCTACTTTAAATTTTCTTTTTTTCTCCATTAATGTTATGAAAAGATTTTCTGTGCTTATTTTATTTTTTGATTGATTTTATATTTTTTATTGTGTAAAATTGGAAAAATCTTGTGCAAAAAAAGCTTCTATTTTTTTAATTTTTATGTCAAAATATATGAATTGATTTTAACTTGACATAATTAATTGATATTTCGTGTGTTCATTTATAGAATGGAACTGGTGATGCTAATGATGTTTGGAAATTGGAAATTATGGGGGAAGATAAGAGAGTTCCAGTCTCTACTGTTATGAGTAAACTAAGATTTGTTCATTACTTAACTGGATGTGCCTTACATTCTCACTCTAAACAACTTCCAAAATGGCAAGTTTCCTATCATTACTTTTAAATTTTTACCAGAAATGTAATGTCAGAAATTAAGCAAATAAGACAGTTTTTATTTTTTAAAAAAAAAAAGTTTATGTATTTAAATTACATAAATTATAATACATGCATTTACTTATCTTTTTAGTTTTTACGTATTATTTATAAGTTGTTATTGCTCAATCTATTATGATTCAAAATTATATTATACATAAGAATATTTTAATTATATAATTAAAAAATTTGATTAATGAAGTGTTATTATGAATATTACTTAAAGCAAGATTTTTTGCATCATTTTTTAAAATTTATTTTGAGAATATATGTGCTATTTAAAAACATTTTATTTCATTGTTCAGGGGCTTTGAACAAATGGAGGTTACTTGCAATCCAAATTTGAGAGATACCAATAATTTATGGAACATAGAAGATAATTATTTTCCAAGATGTAAGTTCATTTGTATTTTTATGTATTGTAATTAAAATAGTCCTGTTTCTGAATTATATCCACATTTATAATGCAAGTTTTAGATTTGTAGAATTTACATATGTATTTATTTATACATGTGGAATCAAAACATGATAAATTTCAGTTATAGTGTGAGTTTTACATAGGTATATTCACATTTATGTATGTAGAAGTTACATATGTGTACGTACTTATTTATGTGGAATCATAAAATGTCCATTGGTGGAGATTCACAATTCTTACAATAAATGTTTTGAATATTAATATGTTTTCTTTACTTTTTTATGTTACTAAATATTTTTCTCCATTTATTATCTCTAATTTTGATACATAATTTGTCACTAAAATTTAAAAACATAATAGTTGCTTTTATTCATATAAGATTGTTCAAATAACTCTTACGGAAATATTTTACTCATATTCATATTGCCAGAGCTGAGTCCTGAATATATATTTCTTATTGTTATATATAGAAATAGAGATTTTCAGTACATTTAATGTGAGTTGCTGTATAAAAATACACTAGTTTTTATAAAGGCCCTTCTAATAAAATCGATTTTGCACCATAAAACTCAACCAACCTTATCAAAATATCAAACAAAAAATGCTTAAGTAATATTCTTTATGAGATGTGAGACAAAGAAACGAGATAAAGTTTACTAAAGCCATCTTGTTTCTGCTCAATTGTAACTTTTTATTTTAATCAATATTCTTAATATATCTGCTTTTTGTTTAATAATTCTTCTCATATATATTAGAATTCTCCACAATATAACTGCATTAGATTTAATCACAATGCATTAGATTTTCAACTTCAACTATTTTTAATGCTTAACTTAAATTTTCAAATGTGCTGATCTAGTATGTGTCTAAATAACTTTCTTTTACAATTCAGCACTTCATATATTTAAATTTCTTCTTAAGTATTTAAAGTAGTTTAGAATTTACTAAAAATCATACATCATGATTAAATTACTCCTGCATTCAAAAAGTGATAATAAAGCAATAAAAAACGAACCATCAAACAACTGGTTTTCTAGAATTTACTATTACTATGACTTCAATTTTGTTGTTTCAGGATTTAAAACTAATTATTGACAGTAAAAATAACTAAACAATGAGTGGATAGTTATAATTTTTTAATTGACTAAATTTGTATAGCTTATATATCAATATTAATAGTAAGTTTTTATACCAAATTGTTTATTGTTTTGGAAAGTTTAATGTGTGTATTTGAGTTTTTAATACTAAATTTGTGCAGTTAAAAAATTTATTGCCTTTTTAATTTATTTACTTCTTTTCCAAATAGTACCTAATGTTAGTTTTGAAGTCTATGCTCCTTCTTTCTTGGAGAAATTCTTAGAATCTCATGCTGTTATGATACAGGTATTCATAGAAGATGACATTTAAAATTATTTAACTTTTACTTATATATTTCCTTTATTGCTTTATTAAATTATTATATATAGTAATTATTGTATTATTAACTGCTTTTTTTTTTCCTCTTTTGCCTAGGGGAATTCAGGTTTAAAACCCAAAGAAGGAGAAATTACATCTCGGCCTTGGCAGTGGCCAATCAACATTAGGGTAAAACAAAAATTTTCTTTGAATTGAAGAATACAAATTTATCTTTACATTTATATTAAAAAACCTTATATAATATTTATATAATTTTCCATAATATTTTTATCGGATAAAATACACAGATTTAACATAAAAAAATTTGTGTGAACTATTTATATACTAATATGATTCTTCATATTATTACCATAACTTTTCAAAAATGTTTATTCTTTGAGTTGGTTCATTGATATATGTTCAATATTTTATAATTAGAAGTAAATTCCAATAAAAGTAGAAATCATAAGAAATATCAGTACTGTTTTTATAGATTATAAAACTGTTACATGAGGAAATAGTTTTTACATACTTACTAGTGCTTAGAATTAATGTATTTGGGATGATGCATTTTTAGTTTTTTAGTATATGTATAATTTTCTCTGTTTATTGGTAACTAAGTAGTTAAGTAATCTTTCCATCCCTTGAATAATTAGTTGGTTAAACTTTTACCTTGAATTTAGATATTTATTGAAACTGAGGTTGATTTAGCATTTGGGTGTATGCATCATTATAGAAGCCTGATTATTAAAATCTAATGGGAATTATATATTTATATTCCTCTACTCATGACTCATTGTAAAGGGGGGGGGGAGGAGTTTGACAGCATCTGTTGATCCACAGACCTGGAGCACTTTGGCAAGATGGAAACAGCAAGGTAGGCTTCATGGGTCTGGTCTAGTTTTACTAGACCAGGTGGGAGATTAGTCTCACCACCATATTCCTATAGGCGTGTTATTCAGTCTTGCAACATTTAAATATAAAAATAATTTCTTAGTTAATTACCTCATTCATTAAAACTATGCTCAAAACACTGTTAAAATTTGAGTTGTCTCTATAGGAGCACATTTATCAAGAATTTGTTGTTTCATATCCTCCATGTCTAGTGAATGCTAGGCAAGATCCATGAGATTATTAGCCTTCAAAAAGTCCAAAAACATTGAATGACTTCTAACTAAGTCATCGCGGGAGAGTTGAAGACAGTCCAAAATGTGTTACTGGAAAGCATTTTCTGAAGCACACATGTTACATGTTGGAAAAGTCTTCTAATTCTTCAAGAAACAAAGCCCCTCTCAAGTGACCACTGGCAAATCTAGAAAGAGCAGTCTGACCTTTTTTTTTGGGGGGGGGGTCTGACTGCTCTTTCCAGATTTGCCAGTGTTTACTTGTGGGGGCTTTGTTTTTGTGTACCATTATTGGAATGACTTGCTATTTAATCTTGTTAAAATTCTTCTTTAAATTGCACAGATTTCGAAAAATATCTTGATTTATTGCATTTTCCACAATGTTAAAATTAAGTTGTAGTAACTAAGTTTACTTAATTTTATATCACAACTGAATAATGTTGGAAACTAACGTATTTAAAATTGGTATAAGCAAACTGATCTTACAAGTTTTATTTTTCTATGTGCATTTTAGTGATTAGCTGTTTCCTAAAAATAAAAGTTTTAATGTTTTCACCAAACTTTCATTTCTTCAATAATTTTCAAAATATTTTTGCATGTTAATGTGTGATCAAATTGGGTTTATTTTTATCTATTTTTAACATAATATTATACTTTATAATTTTTATTTTAATCTCTTAGTATTATTATAAAATTTTAATTTTGCTTTTTTGAATGTTTTTTAAATGCTTTTTCCGTTTACATGCAATTTTTGTTTGGAAAAGTTATTTTCTTTATTTTTTAAGCTATTAATGACACATTTTTCCTGTGATTCATATGTAATTGTTTTCAGGGTCAGTTTTTTTCTGGACAACACATCAAAATTTATCTTCTTGGAAATCCAATAATATGGTGGGGTAATTTAGGAATCCTTCTGCTATTTTTATTCTTGAAACTTATTTTTGCTGTACGAAACCAAAGAGGCTGTAAACATTCAATCTTTGTGAAAGGTATTTTAGTAACTTTAATGTTTAAACTGAAATTAATATGACAATTTGATGAATTATATACTATGTTTATTTTCATTTTGTCAATTTTCTAATTAATTTTAATGAAATTACCTTTAGATAAATTTCTATTGCATGTAAATGTACATTTTAATTAAGATTTAAAAAATTACTTTTAAACAAGGAACTTGTAAAAATTAATTATTTAATATAAATGATTAAAATGAAATATTCACAAGTATATTCTTTAATTTTGAAAATATTTGTTTATTTTGTTTTGTGGAAAACTGGTGTTACAAAGATAATTGTATAACATTTATTTCTTTGATTTATTTTTTTTATATTGTCCTACATTTATATTATGTAAAAATTGTCTTTTTTAAAATATGCATTTAATAAAATCATAATATTCTTTGTCTTTTCAGAATTAAATCAAAGAACTATGAATGCATCAATGTGGCTATTTCTGGGATGGGCTTTACATTATATTCCTTTTTTTGCAATGAGTCGTGTTTTATATTTCCATCATTATTTTCCTGCTTTATTATTTAATTCTATGTTATCAGGTAATGAAAATTGAATTATACAAATTTATTTTGCTTAAAGTATGATTAGTAATACAACCTCACTTTTCTGTAGTAGTATTTTCAAATACCTAATTTTTCTTATAATCTACCACAAATGAATTTCAATGAAGCATTTTTTGTAGTAAGTCACCAAAGTTACTCTCAAAAAATTTCATAGTTTTAAAGTATCTTTTTTCTAATGTGGTATTTCAATTTTAATGTTTAAGTTTTTAATATCATTAATATAACATTAAAATATAATTCCTTAATCCTATCCATTCATAGCATTGAATATATTAAAAAACATTTCAATACATTCAAAATAAAAGGATTTAATTATTATGATATATTAATTAAATGAAATTATGTTTTCATACTTCCACAGTAATATCTAAATTTGTATAAGAATATTAGAGATGTGATATAAAAATGAAATTATTTAATTGAATAAATGGAATAAAATTTGCTCTTGTCTAATAATTAAGCCTTTATAATCCCAAAATTAAATAATCATTAAAAAATGGATCTAATTTAATATATTTTTTGATGGTAGAAACAATATTATGTGTAAATTGATTCCAACTTTCTATAATGCCATCAGTTGTGATATTTAGATTAAATTATTTAAAATGAACTGTTTTATGAAATCCCGTGTCATCATTTATTTTTTATTTAAGTAACAAATTGTCAGTATATGTAGATACATGTTTGCATCTAGAATAATGACGGTCTATTTTGTTTATTTGCTTTTATAATTCACTGTAAAATAACAAGGCAAAAAGTGTTGCTTTGAAAGGTTTTTGTGCTTATCAACTGATAGTAATTTGCAGAAAAATTTTAAAAAATATGTCTAATTTGAATAATCAAAAAAAATTTTATAATTATAAAAATTAGACAGTTCTTTTTGTTGTAAAATAAACAGAATGAAAAAATATCTTGAATTGTAAACTCTTTTACAATTTAAGGTATAAATTATGATATTTACTATGTGTGTATGTATTAAGTATTTTTACATTCCAAACAATGTGTTAGGAAAACCTATTAGTATATATGTCTATATTTATGTAAATCTGTATATATTTTATTAAATATTTATTTCAATAAAATATTTTATTAAATATATATTTTATTAAATAATTTTATCACTAAAGATAAAATAATTTTTTATAAAACAATTAACAAAAAGTGATATATTATTTTTATAATTTTGAAACTATAATTATCAGTTTTTATTGATACAACAATTTATATTTTAACATTATACAATAATTAAACATTTTTCAAATTCTTATCTATATTTTTGTATATTTTTATTTTGAATATTATTTTTATGAATTATATAATTTATTCTTAATATGTTAAAAAAAATCACATGTGTTATAACCACCAAAGATAAAATAATTCATATTATTTTAAGAATTTTGTAATTAACTGTCATAAATTTAAATTTCCTTTGAGAATTATAGTCAAATTTTTTTTATTTAAATTTGATCATTTCTTTAAAAAATACTTAAACTTCCCAGGATATTTTTATATCTTTTTTTTTTATTTATACAATTTAATTTTCCTAAAAAATCATTATATATTTGTAGCTGTTATTTTGGACTATCTACTTAAATCCTTTCCTCATATATTGCCTGTACATCTAGCTAATGTGGCTTACCATTCTTTATTAGGTGTAGTGCTAGGCACTGTATTGTATAGGTAAGATAATGATTTTATTAATTAAAATAATAAGTACTATCAAGAAAAGAACTTATGTGTGTGAAATATAATTGAAATTATTATAGTTCTTATTTAAATATATAAGCTTAAATATTTTTTCTTGCTTTTGTTTGAAAATAAAATTATAATCCATTATTTACATAATTTAAAATTTTCAGCAATATAATACAAAAATTTAACCATTGATTTAGAATATTTTTTAATACATTGTTAGTTAATGTACTGTAAATTCTATTACTACATTGTTAGTAAATATACTGTTAAATAAATACTTAGAAGGAAAAGAATGATTGATTTGATACAAGTTTACTTTCATAATTTAAATTTCCTGTAGTTCAGAAACTATTTTTCTAAAAACATCCATAACAAAATTATTGTGTAGTCAATTTAATAGTTAAGTACAGTTATAAAATCTGTTTTCAGTTTTGTTTTATATAATAATACTACTAAACTCAGTAGCATGACATAGGAGGCCAAGGCCAACAATGCCCAAATCTGTTTTCATGCTTGATGCCCCTTGGTTGCAAAGCATATGTCCTGCTTAGGTAGTCAGCCTAACAGAAAGTTTTATATAATAACAATCTTATTTTAATAATTTGCTAATTAATTATAATAATTTGAACTTGTCAATTTATTTAAGTTTAGTTTGAAATTCTGGATTTCAAAGTAATTATATTGCTCCATTTTGTCTCTTATAAATTGGAACTTACTTAGTTTATATTAAAATTTGATTTAAAGTATATATATTACTGAAATTGTTTATAAAAATTTACCTGTGCTTCAACACAAATAAGTTTCTGCATTTTGATCAAAGTATTTCTTATATAAGATTTTTTTAATAACAAATACTTTGATCTTAAATCTTATAAAAAGCATACTTTAATAGAAGCTTTATAAAAATGAAAAATCTGGGTTTCCAGTGCTGTCTTATGGAGAAATAATAGTTGTGAAATAAAAGATGTTTTATGTAAAAAAATATTGCAATCGAATTATTAAAACTTCTGTATAAGCAATTTTTTTTATGATTTTTCATCAAGTTCAATCTTTAATAATTTATAATTAAGGTCTATTTTTAGAATAACTTAAAATCTTTTCAGTTTGAAATGTTTTTTAATTTTTCTGTATTCATAGTATGTTACTTATTTTTATTCTTATTTCAAAATCATGCAATTATAATATTAGAAAATCATATAATTATACTAGTATCACGCCTTTGTTCAAATTTTAATTAGATTATTAATAAAAAAAACAAAAAGATTTAAATTTGATTAAGAAAGTTTTATTTGTTTACTTTAAATGTGTTCATTTATTATATTTCTTTTATATTTCAGCTTTCTTCTATTTAGTCCTTTAGCTTATGGGATTGATAATTCTGCTGCTTCTAATACTACCACCAGTAGAATAAAATGGTTAGAATCATGGGAGTTTTAATTGTTTTATGTGTGTATTTATATCTTTTGAAAAGTACTTCTGCAGTTCATTCATCATAATGATTTTTGTCTAAGACTTATATTTAATAAATAAAAATTATTAATAAATTTTATATATTTTTAAAGAAATTCCAAGTATGCATGTTTTTATATTTTGTTTAAAGAACTTGTTATGAAAATAAAAGGAAGTTTTTATACTAATACTTAAATGTTTTGTTTGTGTTTCAATACTATATATATATGAATTATGTTGCAAATTTAATGAGTAAAATTAAATGTGTTTAAAACTGTTTAATTTTTAAATATTGTAATTGTAACTCTAGGGTTATATTTCATTGTTCTACCTTTCATTAAAATATATAAACTTGTATTATACTAAGAAAATAATGCTTCTAAGTTGGTATATAAAATAATTAAGAAAATAATGCTTCTAAGTTGGTATCTTTATTTTGGTTTAACATATAACTGTGATAGAGGAATCAGTAGAAAGTTACAATTTTAGCTACAAATAATGGTATCATTATCTAACACGGTCCTTATAATATACCTGCGCATATATGGAACAAGGTTTTTCATGCTAACGGTGGAGAGTTGTACTGATGGCATTATAGCAAAACTGATGCCTCTAACTTTGAATCATAAATGTTATATTGACCCTTAAGGTGGTGCTTAAATCTATGATTGGCCCGAATATGTTCATACATCTGATGTTGATCGTCATCAAACACCATTGTTGGCCATCTACATTGATGTTAATTCTGAGGGGTTTATGTGGCGGCATTTTATTCTTTCAATACTTACTCCTTTCTGCACAGCATTGTTGTCAACAGTTTTAAATTACTGTCACCTGGCTATGAATGTTGAAGGATGTATAATCTTTTATATCTAGAAATTCAATTAAAGCCCTGTTTCAATCAATCGTTTACACTGGGTGTCATAGATTGTTCGATTACTCTAGAATGAGAAGAGGTGAAAAAAAAA
>JAPDSC010015862.1:0-14645 GCA_026290005.1 Latrodectus geometricus | reverse complement strand
AGCCAAAGATGGTGGCATTAAACAACCTGTGGTAAGATGCATTAATTAAAAATATATTTACTCTTCTGTGTTATATGTGTACAGTTGAAACTTGTTTATGTGAAAAGTCAAAAGATTTTTAATTTTGTCTTAACAAACTGGAATTAGTGCTTAGATTATGGATTTTGCAGTGTAAACAGAAAAGTTAATCAAAAGACAAATAAAAGAATATTTAAAAGTTAATTTTTTTATGTTTGCTACATACTTATTGAATACTTAAGCATGGAAATTTGATATATTTATGAACGTGATATGTATAATGGCATCTGTTATGTATGATGATATTCATAAAAACAGAATTGTGCATAAGAAACATTTTTATATTGCTGTTTAGTAAAAATTATTTTTTTCTAAACTTTTCAAAATATTTGCTTTGTGTATTAAGCATTAATCTGTGAAATAGCATGATTTTCTTTCTATGACTATGTTAAACAGAAATCATTTTAATCAAAGTAGATTGTTGTTTTCACTTTTAACTTTGTAATTCACTTTCCAGAAGTAGTAAAGTTTATTTTATCTGAGGAAAAGATATATATATTATTACCATGTTGGGCTTGATAAATATTAATAATAATTATCTTGGCAATGATGAAATGTATTTATAAAATTATGTTTTTGAGTTAATATAAAATAAAGAGAACAACTTCAATAAATGCTATTTTTCAGAAAATGCTATTTTAGTTGAATTTATGAAACAAAAATGTGTTATTAAAAATAGCAAAAAAGGATACTAATAGGTTTAAAGATGAAATCAGCTAGCATTTTTATTTTTCTATTAATTTGTTTTATATCAATATTTATTTTACCAACTGTGCACCACTTTGAAAATGGACTTTAGAAAATAGCTTATTCAAATTGAAAATTTAGTAACTACTTTAATGTGGCACTCATTCAGGCCATGGGTGAGAATGTTTTTGTGGACAAATCAACATGTCCACTATACATCTGGAATCCTAGATTAGCCTCCAAGGTAAGTGTTCATATTTTTGAGAGAATCAAGAATTTGTCATCTATTACACTTTCAAGTGATATTCATATGGATCAATCAGTCTCTGTGCTTGGTGTAATATCTCTTTGTTGGATGCACAGACTTTTATGTCCTTTCATTTAGAACAGTGATAAGAGCCAGGTTGTCATTGCTATAACAATGGCATCTTTGCTTTTATGCTGGGACAAAGCATGATGATTTCCTGCTACATCATGGACCACACAAGTCTTACATTGTTGTGGCTTAACTAATGCAGCAAACAATTCAGCTCATGGAGGGATTAACCTAATCACTGAACCTTATTCCTATTCAGCATGTTTGGGATTCTTAATTCATGTAATTGTTTAAGTAATTGCTATTCTCTTAATATTTGGAAATCAATTTACTTCCCATGTTCATATTAAAAGACTTTTCTAAAATCTTGAGATATAAAAGATTTTGTAACTTGAGATATAATATACTAAATTCAAATTTAAATTAAATTTAAGATCAATTTTAAATTTACCTATAGCAGTAATTGGTGATAAAAGACATTTCATTTTTGCATTTTGAGAATGGTCATTTGGGTGTTACTTCAAGATGATAGGTTAGAAAAAATAATTTTATGAAAAATTCAGCAAGTTATTCTTGTTAGCTTAAATGGGAAGATAAGATTCAAATAATTTGCAGGATCAATAACAGACTTCTCTAGTAAGAAGCATCATCTTCAAAGTTGAATGTTACAAAACAAAAAAGAATCGCAAATTTAATGCAATTTTTGATTTGTGGTGCTTTAACTTCTCTAAGTGTTCCTTTTTATAACCCATGTTTATAAAAAAGAACACTTAGGAGTTTTTAAATTGAAGAAAAAAAAATGTAATTTGATGTGTAATAATATTTTAATGATAAAAAACTGGAATTGCTGATAGATAATTTGTCTAACATGCTATTAATAATAATAAAATGTTCAGCTGAAGTGCAAAAGTTTCAAGTTAACAGAATGGGAAAAGTATTTTAAAAGTTATTAAAAAAATTCACTTTTTCAGATGTAGAGAAAGATATCTTATTTATTTTAAAATGTTTTAACAGAGATAAAGTTGCTTCAATTCATGGGTTGATACTGGAAAGAAAAGTTTCATTAGAATTTGGTTTTAATAAAGGCAGTAGTTTCAAAAATTTAAAATTAGAGACGACAATATTTTTTAGAAAAGCAAAGATATAATTTTTGGCCGGAAACTGTAAAAGATGCGAAGATAGGATAAAAAAAGTTCTTCCTATTCTAAAATATCATAAAGATAATGAATATTTTTTAACACTGATAAGATTTAACTTTGTTTTAATTGTCTACTGTATCGAGCTCCAATATTTGAGGACATTTAAGAATTTAGGATTGAAATCAAAATTTTAAGCTATGTGATGTATGGATTATTTCCTTTTAGTTACAAGTGAGAATTAATCTGAGAAAATTCTTGATCTAATGGCAAAGTATTCCATGAAGCCCATGTGTTTTATTAACATAGATTTTATGCTATTTGTAAATATCTAAGTAGTACTAAGTAAAAAGTCCATTTTTTAGTTTCTAAAAGGGCTTGGATGTTAAATGCTTCTGGAAAAAAGTATAGTTTTCATATCGTAAAATATGTTAAAAAATACTTTTTGTTACTTTTTCTTTCAAATAAGAAAATTAATGCATTTTCTGTGTTTTTTCTTTTAACTCTACTGAAATGTGCATTGCATATTTGCTAGCTGCACTATAAACATGCACGGTAAGAGTAATCTGCAATCAAGTCAAGCTACATGTTCTGGTAATGGTTTTAATTCAGATGTGGGAGTTATCTTTTATTATTTAAAACAATGATAATTTTCCAATAAAATTTGCTTTCCTTATCAAATGAAAATATTGCATGCTTAAAAAAATAGTGTATGGAAGATGTATTTAATAACATTTAGATGCATATAGTTGTTATGGATTGTTGCATTCTGATAGAGACCAATAGTAACGCAAATGTGGATAGCGTTGCAAAAATAATTAGCTAATTATGTATTTTATTAGTTATTGGCTTTGTGAATCTCATTAAAGAAAAAAATGTATGCAAGTTTGTGTTTTAATCATCTTCAGATTGTAATTTAGTATATTTTTCAGAGTTTAGTTTGTTTAATCATTCTTACTGAACATTATTCCATTAAAAACTAATCAAATATAAGGTCACTTTATAAAAATAATATAAAATACAAGAATAATTTAGACATTTATGTTGCATTAAAAATTATAAATGAAACATTTAAAAAATACTCAAGTCATATTTAATAATTATTAATCTTATTGATGTAACTTAAGTATTAATCTTATTGACTGTATTGTTTAAGTAAATTAAAACCAAAATGTTTTGCATTCAGAATTAGATTTAACACAAAAGACAATTCCAAATTAGATTTGACATTTTTGCAAGCAAATTCTTTTGTTATTTTCAATGAAGCATTTTTTGAATGACTCCTTTCTGAAATGGATATATGCATTTTATATCACTAAAATAGCTTGTCTAAATTGTTTCTTCGGTTCTTAGTAAGGTGATTTATTGAAAATTGACATCTTGTCATTAAAGTTGTCTAAACTTTATAAATGGTTTTAATTTGGAATAAAATTGTGTAGCAGTCTTAGAAAATTTAAATGTGTTAAAAGTAACTCTATAAAATTTGCGTGGATTTAAGGAACTTGACAAAAACAAAGTGAATTGTCAAGTTCCTTAAATCTATGCAAATTGTATGCAGTTCATTGTAAATGTCAATGTTAACTGTTTGAATGCTGAAGAGTTTTCTTATATATCTATGCTAAAAGTGCGAAATGAAATGCGTAGTAATTTAATTAACAAAACAAGAGAAGTGCTATCACGCTTCTCTGCATTTTTGTTGCATAACAAGGGAAGCGCGATAGCGCTTCACCGCATTCAAACGGTTAAATACTGTACAAAAGCATGGAATGTAATGATAAATTTAATATTTTTTGTCATAAAGAGTCATATTTTAAGGGATGATTTATTGTGAATCCAAATAGTGATGCTGAAAATTTAGAAGAATGTACACTGTTGAATGATTTATTATTTTAATTACTTGGTTTTAATTTACATACATTACATCCTAACTTTAAGAATGATTGTGATACAAGCAGCTGTGAAATTGATAATATTTTTCCTATTACTTGCTATTTATTTAAAAGATTTTGAGATTTTTTTTCTTACTTTGATCAGTTTCTCTAAATATTTGTAATTACAAAGTGCTCCTAATATTTTATGCTTAATCAAATTTATTGTTAACTAAGAGAAACACTTGTATTCCCATTTAAGAAGGAAATTTAAAACCGTAGAAATTTTTAATATCACAGAATCATTTACAAGATGGATCATTGTTTGTAAAAATCACAGGTTTTTATATGATCCATAAAATTCTTGATACATTCTTGTTTTGCTTCTCTTGGACTAGTCAAGAATCCCCTTTTTATCTGAAGGCTATAGAGACTTTATTACTGTTATAAAATCTCCTATTGCCTTCCATAAACTTAAAGATAAATCTTGAAGATGCAAAAGTTCTCTGCAAACTTGCAATGTAGATTCAAGATAATGTTGAGCAAGATGGTAATGGTTATTAGGCTTAAAATAAATCAATATCAAATGCCATAATTCATTAGACTGTTTGAACTGTTAAAGTGTCTGTTATAAAAGATATCTAAATTCATGCAATATCCATGCATAGTAAAAACTAATAAAAGATTTTCAATGAAAGTTTGTGATCAGTTATATAAAGATGATTGTATTTTTTTATTCACTTTGTTTACACTGTTACATAATATTTGATAATACCTAATTTTTTTGGTAGGAATTTATAAAAGATGCTGCTGTGCAATGGAAAAATTTACCAGAAGAAAATAAAAAGGTTTGTTTTTGTTTTATTCATAGTTAAGTATGAAAAAAACATATTTATGCACATATGTACATACACAATTTGAATTTAAACTTGAATTTAAACAAGTGAAATTAATAAATGCATTTCTAAATCTATTTTATTCACAAAATTGCAGAGTTTTCATTTATTACTTCACATTCCTATATAAGTTATTTTTTTAAAAGTTTTTTTTAATACATTATTATGTCAAACTAAGAAGAGAAAAAAATTATTGTATAATCAAAATTGTCTGTTTTGTTAAAATAAGTAGACTGCACATTGCTAGCCCGTATTTGATATCATCACATTAGTCCTCCATTTGGAAATATGGTATGAGATGCCTTTGTGGGGATACAAATTTTGATCGTCTTTTGTTCACAAAGATGGCATACTGGGTTATATTATGACCATTACACATTTCAGTTGCATATAAGATTAATAACACTAACTACTATTTGAGTCAAAAAACGCCATGTTTCAGAAAGATAATCTACGATCTCATGTGGCCTACACTATAGGATCTTTGCACAGAAAATGGTCAATTCTTGCCTTAGTCAGCACATCTTCCACATCTCTCAATAAAGGAAAAACATTGTTCAATAGTTGTCAAATGACTGTCTTATCATCATATGCCAGTCACTATATTAGTTAAACTATTTGATCATGTTGAAGATAAATGGGTTTATATAAGCTTGGTTTTGCTAAGTGTCATTAGTAACATCAACAACATGTACATGCAATCCAATCTCAATTTAATTCAGTGCATAAGGTATAAGTGCTGTTATTATTTCTGAGAGTGGTTCTGGGCAGGTAAATCTAATATTCTCAAGATTTATGCTTCCAAATATCTTGAAAACTAAATATTCTATTTCCAGTATTATATATATATGTCCAATTAATGTCCTTTTGTTATCTTTACTTCTTCATTGTATAACAGTTTAGAAGTCAATTATGTTTTTGAGTAGTCATTTTTTTCAACTCTTTTTTTTTTACAATTGCATAAAAATACTTCTCATGATATATATACATATATGTGTGTGTATGTGTACATGCAAATGTTGGGATTTTTAAAAGAATTTTTAAATTTTACTCTTAATATTATCATATAATATCTCTATCTTAGTAAAGGAAGATTCAAATACAACTAGTAACTTTTCATTGTGATATATATTTCTTATATGCATTAAATTTATTTTGTTTTTTATTCATTTAGTTTAAAGTGCTAGAGTTGATTTGTTGTGAATATTATTAGTTGAAAGTTGATTAATTAAGGAAGACTAAACAATTTCCTCATTTTATTTTTATGCATATTTATTTTGATGTAAATTTTCTCCAAAATTTCATTTAATGTATTAAGATCATGTACATTATATTTATTTTTACTCTTCACAGAAAATTCTGTTACATTTTTACATTAAAAGAAGTAAACTTTAATTAGTTTTGAGACTAAAAATTGAAAATATGCCATTATAAAATTATGAATTCATTAATTGACATCATATTTGTTGTCATTGATCAAAATAACTTGCATTACAAACATTAAACATTAATCTCTTATTATTGTTTCGAATTTTGTTTTCATTATTTAATGGTACATGTAATTTTAGAAAAAAAATATTGCATTTAATTCAAATTACAAATATTTGTTTATTATTTATTACATATTTTGTTGTAGTTTTATGAAAAGCAAGCACAGGAAGAAAAAAGGCGCTATTTACTAGAAATGGAACAGTGGAAGAGTAAGATGATGAAAGAAGGTAATATGAAACTTTTGAACAGTTATAATCGATTGAAAGGACAGTCTGAATTGAGTGAAGATGAACCAAAAGTGAAAAGTGGAATAAAGAGAAGAGAACAATCCAATTGAGTCTGCATTTGACATTTTACTTGAAAAAAAAAAAAAAAAATTATGAAATGTTTAACTTTTTAGAGGTGTGGCTGCATTGAAATTTGACTCTTTTCGTAACTGATAAATTGAAAAATGTTTGCTATATTATCAGTGTATCTCAATTCTCGAGACAAAATTAAGACTCATTTTTAGTAGTTATAGTGTGCTAAAAGTTTGACCATTAAACTTAATGTATCAGATTTTAATTGTACACTATTTTCTTTCATCATTTGGAACATTTTTGTTTTGGCACAAGGCTTATATCTGAATTCATAATAAATTTGTTTTTCTCTTGAAAGTTTTGTTTGTAACTTCCTAAAACTATACATTTCTTTATTAAGTTTAGTAATTATATCATTGTTTCTTTCTGTTTCTTTTCTTATTATTAGCAATTTTACATTTATTTTAGAAATTTTGTATATTGTATGTTTGATAATAAAATAATTTTTTTATAATTCGTCTCATGTTCTCATAATAGAAATAAAAATAATGACCGCTATGTTGTGACTGCAATTTTGCAATTATTTTTCAGTAGTTTTTTTTTTATGTTTTTTAATTAATCAAATAATCATTTCAATATATATAATTCTGCTAACTTCATTTCTTGTTAAATAATTCTTCAGTATATTTATGGAAAAATCACCTGTCCATATATTTATAAAAGTTGTTAAATAGATTTTTACACTTTTAGTCAAAAATATATATCATACATTTAATTGTGAATAGTGATGAAAACATTTTCTAATATATTTTGTTCAAGCTGTTCATAAAGTGTTTTTATAAACTTATTCATTAAAATATTATTATTAAACTAATTTATTTATCCAATTTTTCCAGTTGCCTAATTTCATAATTAGTTTATTTCAAGTTATAATTTAAACAAGTGAACTGCTTATTATTACCTACTTTAATGATATTAATTAATAACAATTCTATAGAAAATTAATGTTTAGTGATTTCAATGATTGTATTTATTGAATTTCAAAAAATAATTTTGCAAACAGAATTAATTTATAGAAATCCTTTATTTGTGATAATGAAACAATTACTGTTTTATATTATAATAAATATCTCTTGTAGAATAAAGTAAACTCTTTATTACTCATAAAACTTTTGGTTAAGTAACATATTCGGATTATTTTTAAAACAAAATTTTGATTCATCAAGATTAGTGGGTTAATTTTAAAACATTGCATTTTTTAAGTAATATTATCTATTGTATGTATGTAGATTTATATAAATAGAAAGTGGCAAGAAGCAACAATTGCAAGAAGGTACAGACAGAGTTCATCGGCATCACTATGTATATGTATAATACACTGCATGGACTATAAGAAAATATTTGAAATAATCCAGATTTTATCCAAAGGAGCATAAAGGAGGAGGTAGAAATGTCATTTGGTTGTATGACAAATTGATGCGATTGGTTTCTTCAGAGGAAACAAGATAAGCTTTTCCGTTTCTGTGGAAAGTGTTGACTTCAAATTCAATCATTATTTATGAAATAATGTGATTCATGTGTTATATTCCATACTTAAATGATCGTAATTTCTAAATGTTGCAAATGCATTTTATAGTACTTTTGTGTGGCTTAGTTCCCATGGAAGTAAAGTTTGTGATTTTAAAAATTAATGAATACATATCTTCATTCTTAATGAATAATATTCTTTAATAGTTTCATTTAGGATTGTCTTCATTTGAAACTTTAATTTAGACAATTTATGCTTATTTTGATAAACTTATCTTCATATCATTTTATTATTCTTTTTAAATAATGATTCAGCATTTATTATATAATATCTAGTTTTGCACATAGATTTATTTACTGTAAAAATAGTGTGAAATATATAGGTCATTGTCCTATATCAAGTCTGGCATTATAGTGTTTCAGGAATCTACTTGCAAAGGGTAAATTGATCAATCTAAGAAGTAGATTGATAAGGAAATTGATTGGCATTTGTGTGATCAGTATCATGTTGTCAATTCGCTAAATGAGATAGAATACTCTTTTAAACTATAAAAGTATTAATAGCATTTTTTTACTTGTTAATTTCATATTAGTTATAAGCACATACGAAGAACAAAATAATAAACAAGTTACTTATTGATTTCTCTATATATAGCTTGTATTCTTTTTTCATTAATATAGCTTTGTTGTATGTTTTCTTTTACTTATGTAAATATATTGATTTTTTAAGCCAATTTTAATAAAGCACACTTAATAAAACACCCAAATATACTTAATTTTCGAACACCTGAGTTTTCAGATTAAAGATCAGCTGTAAGAAATTATATTGTAGCTTTAAACTATTGTTATATCTTACTTAAGTAAGGTAATTAGCTTAAAACTTACTGAATATTCCATGATTTTACCATTCTTTCGAACTACAATTATAAATAATTGTAGTTTCTGTGAGGATCATATATTTAATTGGAAGTACTTGTCCAAGAAAAAAAGTTAGTAACTAAACTGTTGTAAACATTTTCTATCAATTCTAAAAATGTGCAAGCATATTAGTTCTAATAGGCATATGTGTTGTAATCTAAAAAGTATTAGCAGTGAAATAATGTGATTGGATGTGATTTATTAGTGTGATTGTAAACAAATTACAGTTTTGTATTTCTGAATTCCATTGCATTTTAAAATGGAAATAGGTGATGACCCATGCCAACATTATTTTTAGCTGAGTCAAAAGTGTGATTGGCTCAATCTTTATTATTGTATTTTACTGTATTTTAATATTTTAGTTCTTTTATTAAAAAAAAATTGGTTTTCTGTTGTCTGGACTCCAACTAATGCAAATATTGAAGTCTGATGTCTTTTTATAATAGAAACATTGCAAGTAATGTTACAAACTAAAAAAATTCAAAGAATGAAGGATTCTCTCGAACAATAATTTCATTTAATTATCTTTGTGTCAAAGTTCAAATTAATTATTCAAAATAAAAATCATTGCAAAAATATAAATCATAAAGGAATAAAATCATCTCTACATTTGGTTTCCGTGAAATTATGAAAATTTATCATAAACATTAATTTAGGAGAACTACAATGAATAGACTTGTGTGTATCTTTAGGAGAAGTATGAAAATTTTGTTTTGTAAAAAAATCTTAATATGAAATTAGTTGCTTTCTAATGATTTATTTATTTTGCTTCTGATCTCATTGTCATCAGCATTCATTTGTATCATTTCATGTATGAATATAATTCATGTTGAAAATTTGTGAAGAATGCAATATTGATCATGATATGCGATTGAGATATGAGAATACAAAATAATGTAAGTTAAACAGATATAAAATTTTGATTTTGAAAATACTAATTTGATATTGATAAAAAGTTTCTAGTTTTTTTTCATGAACAAATTTTTTTAAAAACTAAAAAAAATACATTACTTTTTTATTTTCCGTATAAAGGCGATGACATTATCATCAGAAGATTTCTAGCTCTTTTTCGACTCAACTAAAGAACAGTGCGTAGGTCCTTCTGTTCAAAAGTTTCTGTATTCGAATCTCACCTTGGACTTGGAAATTTGTAGTCGCTTGGAATGTACTTTAAGATGTAGGTTCCGGTCTAATTAACCCTCGTGTGCAGGAAATGTCCATTGAGCGACAAACATATCAAGCAAAAACTTTGTGTATTAAGAAATGTTTAATTATGTGGCAAATAAAGGTTGTGTGCCGTGTAATCGATTGATTGCTAATTAGATATATGCAGAAATTATAAATATTTAATAGTTTCGAAGTCATTGGATATCATTTAATATGTTTTAGGATGTATGTCGAATAAACGTGAATAATGTATTTTTACTGATGCGTAACTATACATCTAGGCAAATTTTTAAGTTTTGACTTTACGTAAGAGACTTAGATGAAGTGTATACGACAGATGAAAAACGTAAATTGCAATGACTTTTTCGATGCTCTCATCATAATGATTAGATGAAATTATTTTATTGGTGGAAACTTTAATTTTTTTTCAGAAAAAAAAAAAAAAAAAATCTTACATTCATCTTTTACAGAAAGGTTTTCCCTAAAACAATATAATAATATTTTTTTTATTCACATTATTTACAATTTTTTTATCAACAACTGTTCATTTATAATGCTTCTTTCTTTCAAGAACCCGATTATTTACAAACGTTCATTGGATTCTGAGTTACTTGGCTTATTGCTGCTCAATAATTATTTTTTGAGCACGAGGCCTAATTAGTATGAAACTTAACAGTTTCAAGTGAATTTCGAATTATAATAAACACTCAAACTTGAAATGTGAATTCGATCTACGAATTATTTCATCGAAGACTAAAGCGTTATCTATTCGGCTGCCATCCCGGCATTGAAGTTGAGTGAAACTGTACATATATCATAGTTTCTTTCATCAAGTATATTTGAGATAAAATGTTAAGTTCCCCAAAAATCTTTATATTATAAATAATGATTCCTCTTACTAAATGTTTAAAGAAATCTTATCATTGAATCCAATCTGTTTGAAAGCATCTGTGCACCTCTATTATATAGGGATATTGAAATATTTGGTCTGCCGAAAAGTTCTGTTCATTACGGTTACAATCTATTTCAATAAGTATGCGCCTCGGAGATTGTGGAGAGGCTTTATTCAGCTCATCAAACCATTTCGGACCATTTTAGGAAGCTAGGATTTGTGTGGAAGTATTCGCGCGCGCGCGAGGTATGTGCCATATAAGTTAAATGAAAGAAGAATTTGAATGATTGTATCATCACATGTACATCTTTGGTTGCAACGAAATCGAACCTATCTTTAACGGGATCATATCTTTGGATAAAAAGTGGATTACCGATGAAAACATCATAAGGAAAAGAACTTATACTGAACTTGAAAAATCTGCTTCCTCTACCTCTAAACTGAAGTTGAGCATGAATAAGAGAATGTCGTGTGTATGGTGGGACATTCGATGACCATCATATTTTGAGCTGTTGAAACTACGAAGGGCTAAAATCGGAGAAGTACTGTCAGGTAAAAACAGCATTCTAAGAAAAAAGTCCAATGATGTTCAATAGGAAGAACATCATACTGCTTCCTTATTTTTTGACGAGTGTCCAAAGCAGCATGTGACGTAGCATAATACTTTGGACACTCGTCAAAAAGTAGTAGAGCTAATCTGAGAAATTCTATCGTATCCTCTCTATTCTTCAGACTTATCACCTTCCGATTGTTAATTGTTTCTATCCTTACAAAATTTTGCAGGGCAAAAAATTCAAGAACGAAGAAGATATCAGATAAGCACACGCTTAATTTTTAGCTTTTTGAGATGAGACATTTTTTAAAAATGGGATGTACAAATCGCCATCACGCTGGCAAGAAGTCATAAATAATTATTGCAATTATATTATTCAATAAAGCTTATTTAAAGTATGAAAAATTTATTTTAAAACGGACAGAGCTTTCTGGTAGACCTAATATTATATTTAAGGTGTTAACCCTGTTGCAAGAATATCTAAAAAAAAAAAAGTTAGTCTTTTTGTTAAATAATTAGTAAATCCAGAGTCCTGTGTGTGTGTCACTAACAAAAATTTTGAAACTAGAAAAATTAAAAAAAAAATAAAAACTGAAATTTAAAATTTGAACTTCATAGATGTAATGCTGCTCGTCTATGCTTATTATTTGATATTTTAACACAATAAGCTTACCATTTTTACCCTTAAATTTTTCTGTAAATCATACAAGTGGATATAATTTGTAATTACTATCTTCATGAACTGCCTGACATAGAAATGCAGCCCCATGAAGTTTTGGTCGTATAAATATGCAAATTTCGGAGATTACGCAGTGGAACATGTTATGCAAATAATGTAAAATGCAAGTTGGTCATGTGATTATAGCGCCAGATAAAAGAGATAGAAACGGCGGACAAGCCAACAGTCTTACTTCTTTGCCGCTTAGGAAATCCAGTATTTCGGGAAGTTCAAAGCTGTAGAAGACACGTGTGGATGAAGTGATGACTGGATGACAACATCGAAGACAGTTCCGGCAAACCGACGATTTTGTGAGAGGTCGAATTGTAGGCTTACGTACGACTGGTTGGTCCTAACGTCGTATCGCTGCTGAAACCCACCTAGATGCATCAACTGTGTATAGAATTTGAATCAGATGGGTGAATGAACAAGATGCTAATAGTCGCATAAGACCAGGTCCATCTAGATCAGGGGTGGCCAAGACGTCGACCGCGGTCGACTCTTAGACGACGCAGAGATTTTAGGTAGTCCACGCAACCATTCCGATAATGACCTCGAATATTAACAATTTAATTTATGACTTATGACATAGAATCAAGGAAATATTTAAAATAAAAATTTACTACAGTCTACTCTTTAAAACCCAAAACAAACTGTGCTAAGATTTACGATTTAAAATCTAAAACGGACATGATGAGCGCTATTTAAACATTCAAAGAAACTATAGAAAGGTATGCATCTCAATTAAGAAAACATGAATTGAGAAACTTTAAAAACATGGAGGAAGAGTGCATTCATAATCCAAACCGAGACTTGGAAGATTTCGCTTAATACTTGTTTTTTTGAAGAATTTGAAAGAAGATTCACTGACTTAATTAGGGTGAAAGAAATACTCAATTTTATGATATTTTCCCCCTCCCATTTAATGAAAATGTCAAAATTAATAGAGTATCTGAAAAAAATAGGACATTTAATAGATATCGCATCTGTCATGGTCGAGGAAGAAATTATTAAATTAAGATGCAATATATTTCTTAAATCCAGAGCATATTTAGCGATACTGATTTTTGGAAATTAATTTCTGAGGGAACGTTTCCAAATATTTACAAATTGATTTTGTATTTAAAATCATACTTTGTATCGAGGTATCTTTGCGAATCTGCTTTTTCAACCATGAACAAAAAAACAAGTATTGGTCGCATTTAAGAGATGAAATTTCCTGTTTATGCATTGCAATAAGCTCGTACCAACCACAATATGATAAACTTGTCGCTGAAATACAGTGACAAATTTCAACTAAACGAAGTGAATACGGCTGTCAGTTTTTCATGTATGAATACTTTGATTATTTTTGTCAGTGAATTTTTATTTTGTAAATATTAAATTTTTTTTAGAAAAATTTCATAATTTACCATTTTTTCTTGTTACCGAAAAACGAACCGATTAACGAAAATAAATATGTACGTTAATTTAGCTCTGCCATTGGTAGACCGCCTTTGATTTTTTAAATGTGAAATAGACCCTGTATCCCAAATGCAGGGGTCGGAGTACAGAATTTTTTTTTTCAGGACACTATTTTCAAGAAATATCAGGACATTTTTCAGGACATATTTTAATAATTAAAGAAAACCAATGTTACTTTTAGTAAAGTTCCCAACGTTCTATTTTGAATTGGTAATCCGGTAATGGTAATTCAGAGTGCATAGGTTCGGGTGAAATAATTGCGAAGAAAATTACAGATGCTAATTTTAATTTATTTTTCTAGAGCATCACAACACAAAACAAGCATTTGAAATCTATCACATGGCTTGAGAAGCCGATAGATATATTTTTGAGACTGGCGTCTCTTACACACATAATTAACTAATGAAGCTAGCTAAAGTAGCCGAAACAATTAACTATTCGTAAATAATGAGACTGGTGTCTCCAATAATATATCCCTTATATAAGATGGCTTAAGAAGCCTAAACAAATAGATTATTATGAGACTGACGTCTCCAAATCATAACGATCCCCGATGGCTTAGGACACCCAAAACAGAAGTTGCAAGTTAAGTTCCAGAGACATGTACACTCTGTTTCATACCCCTTTCTGTAATC
>JAPDSC010015854.1:0-12198 GCA_026290005.1 Latrodectus geometricus | reverse complement strand
GGACGATAACTCATAGGGTCAGAGGAATCTTTGCCCGGTTTCAAAATGGGAATCACTATCGCTTCTCTCCATGCTGTGGGATAAGCGTGTTCCGTCCAGATTCTATTAAACAATACTAGGATGTTCAATAATGAATCCGGATGTAGATGACGGAGCATTTGATAAGAGATTCCATCAGGTCCGGGACTGGTGTCGTTTGCCTGATGTAAGGCAGTCTTCAATTCTGACAATCCAAACACATAATTGTACGGTAGATTGCATCGATCAGTGAAACGTAGAGGAGTCCGCTCAGCTATTCTTTTAGACCTTTGAAAAGCGGGACTGTAGGAATCAGAGCTGGACACACTAGCAAAGGTTTCTCCGATGACATTGGCAATGTCTACCGTTGAGGAATGCACAGCAGCTCCAGTTTTTAAAACAGGAATGGGACAATCCTGATAAATACCATTGGCTGCTTTTACCTTCCTCCACAATTGTTTGCTGGATGTCGATGATGTAATTGAAGACACGTAACGAATCCAAGATTCTCTTTGACTCTGGCGTCTTACTCTACGAGCTTGAGCTTTAGCCTTTTTAAAAGCAATAAGGTTCTCCGTAGAAGGGTATCTTCGGAAAATATTCCATTGCTTCCTTTGTTTCTTGTAATATAGTCGGCACTCTTCCTTCCACCAGGGTTTTTTATGTTTGTGTGGAGTAGAAGAACTTTTTGGGATAGCTACATCCGCAGCTTTGATTATTGTGTCAGCGACATATTTAACGGCATCATCAATCACATCTCTCATAACTCTTGTTTCCGTAATCGTAGCCAATTGCGTGAAGAGTTCCCAATCGGCTCGACTGTACACGTAATTTGGTGGCCTATGGCACACATTATTACCTCCAGCCTGAGTCACGATAAGAGGGAAATGATCGCTGTTGAAAAGGTCATTTCCAACAGTGAAATTCAGCAAAGGCAGAAGTGACGGAGAACAAAGAGCTAGGTCAAGAGAGTGAAATGTCCTTGTAGGTTCGTGGAAATAAGTCTTCTCGTCGATATTTAGCAGACAGAGAGAGTTATCAGATATGAACTGCTCAATCTGACGACCGCGAGAATTCGTATCATCACTACCCCACAAAGGACTATGGCCGTTAAAATCGCCCAACAATAAAAATGGAGCTGGGAGTTGATCAGCTAAGTCATTTAGTTCCTCTGCTTGAATGATGTCATTGGGTGGTAAATAAAGGCTACAGATTGTGATTAGACATGTGGTATGAATTTGGATAGCAACAGCCTGCAGTGCAGTGCGCAGCTGGTGTGCTGTACTAGGGCATCTGTTGGATGTGAATATACAAACTCCACCACTGGCAGTGGCATTACCATCATAATCTTTTCTGTAGCATTTAAATCCACGTATTTTAGATGCAATAGTGGGCTTCAGGAATGTTTCCTGGAGAGCCACACATATAGGATTGTAGTAAGAGATGATGGATTTGACATCATCAATTCGAGGCCGGAAACTACGACAATTCCATGAAACAAAGGAAGTCATTAATGGAATATAATCTAACCATTATCACTGTTACTTATTGTCATCTCAGATGAATCGTCTAAGCTAAACTCATCATCTGAGGGATGCAGTTTAACAGTATCTGCATCCAAAGCGTGAAGGGCTTTTTTTGTATTTAGGGAAGGCATGCGATGACCTTCCTTGGAGAGTTTTAATTTTCTGGCTTTTAGGGCTTTTGATTTGGCGGACATTTTGGTAAAAGTGGGTATAGGCTTGTTAGATTTCTTAATCTGTGAGGGCAAACAAACAGTAGGACATGAGATTGTTTCTGTTTGGGTACTACAAGATCGAGTAACCTTTTTAGCCGCAGCAGCATAGCTAACACCAGCTACTGGAGTCCGCGAAGTTACTAAGCGTCGAGCCTCTGGATATGATATTTTATTTGTGATTTTAAGTGTCGTGATTTCTTTTTCCAGTTGCCAAACGGGACAAGATCGAGAGTAAGAAGCGTGAGCCCCTTTGCAATTTACACACACTTCTTTGGCTTCGCAGGTAAGGCTGTCATGGCCAACGTCAGAACAACGGGCGCAAGTAAGTTTACCTCGGCAAGCCATTTTAGAATGCCCAAAACGTTGACACTGGAAACATCTTAGAGGACTTGGGATGAAAGGCCGAACAGAACACCTCATATATGCCACTTTAATATGTTGTGGCAAGTCTGGTGTTGCGAAAGTCAAAATGAGATGCTTTGTAGGCAATACAATGCCATCTCGCATGATTGTGATTCGCTTGACAACACAGACATTTTGGTCTTGGAGGTTTTCTAATATTTCTTCTGTAGGCGTATGATATAAGTCCTCTGCAGAGATCACACCTCGTGAGAAATTTAAATTTCCATGAGGTTCGACGCTAACAGCTATGTCAGCTATTGTCTTCAAGTTTTTCATCATGATAGACTGCTGTTCGGATGCAGTTTCTATTAACAGAACACCAGATCTTAGTTTTTTGATTGATTTGACTTCACCCACATTTGAAGTAATACCCTTTTCAATGAGAAAAGGTGAAACAGACTCAAAAGATCCACCAATTTTTGTGACAATGTAAAATTTTGCTTTGCAATTATTCATTTGTTGCTCCCGAGGGAGTGAGGAGAAAGTTTTTTTTCCATGTAGGATTATACAAAATTCGGGGACCGACGGCACCACCCACCACGGAGTCCTACAAGGGGATGCAAGTCAACTGCACCAGTGCTAGTCAATCCCTATACGATCACAGTACATCCCTGAAGTGGTCTCCACCCTTAACGAGTCACTCAGTAGATGTACCGATCACTTGATCCAGAAAGCCGATTGATGTGCTGAGGACCACAACACACCTCCCGTTTACCTGAAGCAGAGGCCAAAGTAATGTGTTGGTCTCTGGGGGCCTCAATTACCAGGACCCTCCTTTCCAGGGACACGGGTCTCCACGCACGGCAAACACGTGGGTGATTTAGTCCCCAAGAGTAGCTATTAGCAACAGAGCGGCGACAGCTGCTCAAGGGGAGCCCTCAACCTCATGAGAGGCAACCACATTGAGGGAGAAAAGGAAGAAAAAGCAGAAGGGAAGAGAAGAGATGAAAAGAAAGAGGAGGAAAGATCACTGGGGTACCTCGGGATTGTGACACCCGTGTTTACTTAAAGAAAGTAAACCCCCTGAAGGGTTCGAGGTCAGGACCTCTGGTCCTAACCTCAAATTATTTCCCACCTCCCAAGATATGCACCAAAAAATGGTCACGCACTTTAATGAAAACAAAATCGAATACATATTACTTAAAAGTAAAAATGTCAAAATAAGAAAATATGTAATAAGAGGACTTCCCATTACAACAACACCAACCGAAATTGCAAACGACCTCATTAAATTGGGATTTAATCCTACTAATGTCAACAGAATGAAAAACCCAAAAAATGGAAATTTCATGCCTTTATTCCAAGTACACTTAGTTCCGCCGACAGATGGCGCCAACGTTCAAACCATCCAAACTTTATGTCACATCACAGGAATTAAAATAGAAACATACCGAGGGCCAAACTCAATTATGCAATGTTATAATTGCCAGAGGTTTAATCATACGGCAGAAATGTGCCACATGACACCTCGATGTGTCAAGTGTGCGGGACCGCACAATACCAGAGATTGTGAAAAGGAAAAAATTGAAGCACCGAAGTGTTGCAATTGCAACGGCAATCACTCTGCCAGCTACAAAGGTTGCCCCAACTTCCCGAAGCTGAGGAAAATTAATTTACCAATTAAACCTAGCACATTTAAAAAACATGAAACAAATTCAAGAATAAACTACTCTTATGCTAGTGCTGTCAAAAATGACATTTCCCCACAGCCCATCTTAACGGAACCAGACTATCATTTTAATTCTAATGAAAACATTAATAATGATCTAACAGCTACTATCCAAATTATCAAAGAAATTCAATCCATCTTTAAAGGAATCTCCCCTACTGAGTTACTTAAAGAAATTAAAAACACTGCATCCCCTGTGGATAAACTATTCATTTTGATCAAATTTATCCAGTAATTTAAAAAAATATCTTATATTTTTACCACCTGTACTCTGCTTTCTTTTATTTTATTTTTCCATATTCTTTTTTCTTAAAAACATTGTAATTTAAACATAAATATTTTTTAAGTTTGAATATTTTTGGTGATTCTGTCAGAATCGCTAACCCCGCCCCTTTAGAGCACCCTCCAAATTTAGGCCAATCAGAACTAGCTATAGTCACATCTTCATTTTCCAGCCGAGGGTTGAGGTTGATTGGTTGGTTGGGTTTTGTGGCGAAAGGTCCAAAAAGGACAAGCTGCGCCAAAAAAATTAAGTTTTAAGAAGAACTTTTATTGGCAAAACCCATACACAACATTAAAAATTTAAAAAACAAAAATAATTGTATATAAATATATTAAAATCTAAATGAGTAAAATTGTAAAGGTAGACTAAAACTCCTAAAATTTAAATAAAATAAAGAAATCCAATTGCCTTTAAATAGGCAAAAAGATTTCTGTGGGGTGGTTCCCCCAGCAAATCAGACAAGGTTAAAATATCAGATTTAAAAAACTGTAAACGTTTGTGGTTAAAATATTGGCATGAAATTAAAATATGATAAATAGTGTATGGTTCATCACACGTTTCACACCATGGATTTAATTCACTTAGAAACAAATGTTTGTGTGTGAAACGTGTGTGTCCGATACGAAGGCGAGTCAATCTTACGTCTGCACTTCGTAGCGGTAAAACAGGTAATGAGGTGACAGATGAGATGATAGTATGTAACTTGTTGACAACCTGCATATTCCATGATTCCTGCCAAAGGGAAAAAATAAATGCTTTGACAACCTTTCTCACATCAGAGAGCGGAACTGATGGTAAGTGTTGACCCGATGCAGCCTTTGCAGCTGCATCCGCTCTCTCATTTCCATCAAGACCTACGTGACTTGGTACCCAACAAAATAAAATTTGATAACCCTTGCCAGCAAGGGATTCCAATACTCTGAAAATCTTAGACACAACAGGATGATTATTATAACTATTGCCTCTCAAAGCTTCCAAAACGCTCAAGCTGTCAGTATATATACAAAATTTATGATAGTCATCTGTATTCACCTGCTGAAGAGCATAGAATATAGCTGTTGCTTCAGCAGTAAAGATGGAGCAGGACAGATGTAGGCTGTAGCTGAAAGATGTATTATTCATGATAATTCCACAGCCCACATGTCCTGCTGATTTAGATCCATCTGTGAATACAGGTTTGTATGATTGATACTGACAGCGATGAGAATGAAATAGCTGTTGAAAGACAATAGGTGCTGTGTCAGATTTTCCGTATTGAGCAAAGGAATAATTAAAATCAAATGTCGGGTGATACCAAGGCGGATGAGCAAAGTGATTTATGGATTCAATCCGCAAATCACATAGATCAGATAAATACAAATATGACTTTATGCGTGTGAGAAAAGGTGGGATGCTCATTGGGCGAGCATCATACAGTCTTTTAATATAGGCATTTGGAACCATGGTGTGTAATGGATGATGAGGGGTCGACATAACTTTAGCATAATAATTGAGAGACAGCTGCATTCGTCGCAGGTCTAGTGGTAATTGATGACATATTACATATAGACTCTGGACGGGTGATGTGCGAAATGCGCCAGAACATATTCTTAAGGCAGAGTGGTGGACAGTGTCCAATCTGCGTAAGACAGAAGACCTAGCAGATCCATACACAACACATCCGTAGTCAATGCGGGATAATATCAGAGATTGATAAACCCGAAGGAGTGACGAGCGATCTGCACCCCAAGATGTATTTGATAACACCTTGAGGATATTAAGCGATCGCTCACACTTCTTCCGCAAATGTAAAATATGCGGAAGAAAGGTCAATTTTCTGTCGAAAATCACTCCCAGGAATTTTACCTCATTGACTACAGGTATTGGCGTATTGTTGATGTAAATTATTGGATCATTATGCTGGCTTGTCTTCCTGCAGAAGTGGACACAACTACTCTTGCCAGGAGATAAAGTATGGCCATTTTCAGCACACCATGCAGCTAATTTATTTACAGCAGTTTGTAATTGTCTCTCAATTAATCGCATATTTGACCCCTGACATGATATTTGCAGGTCATCAACGAACAATGTTCCATGAACTGATAATGGAAGGTGATATAAAATGTTACTTATGTACAGGCTAAAAAGGGTTACACTTAAAATAGATCCCTGAGGAACACCCTCAGATTGTATAAAAGTATTGGATGTATAGGAACCAATACGAACTTTAAAAACACGGGAGCGTAAAAAATTTTGAAGGAATATCGGCAAATTACCCCTGAAACCAAAATCATATAATGTACGGAGAATTCCATATCGCCATGTACGGTCGTATGCCTTCTCGATGTCAAAGAAAATGGAGACCAGATGGTTTCTTCGCACAAATGCGTTGCGAATCTGGGTCTCCAAATATGTTATATTATCTAGAGTGGATCTTCCTTTACGGAAGCCACTCTGATACATAGGAATATATTTATTTGTTTCTAAGACATATACGAGTCGGGCGTTGACCATACGTTCGAGAGTCTTACATAAGCAGCTGGTCAGAGCTATTGGTCGATAATGTGAAGGTTCAGAAGGATCCTTACCAGGCTTGAGAATTGGAATCACTATAGCTTTACTCCATAAAGATGGAAATTCATTTTGAGTCCAGATCCTATTGAACAATTGCAATAAGTTCAATAAGGATTCTGGACCCAAATGTTGGAGCATGTAATAGCTGATTCCATCTGGACCTGGACTGGTATTATTGGCCTGTTTCAATGCTTTCTTCAGTTCCGACATCCGAAATTCGCTGTTATAAGGTAAAGCTTGCCCATGGTTGAAACGAATTGGATTTCGCTCAGCACGACTCTTAGTCCTTAAAAACGAAGGACTATAAGAGTCAGTGCTTGAGACATTAGCAAAAGTTTCACCAAGGACATTAGCGATTTCCTGAGGAGAAGAGTGTATAGCAGCTCTGGTTTTTAAAACAGGAATAGAGAATTCCCTATAAATACCATTGGCTGCTTTCACTCTACTCCATAACTGCTTACTGGATGTGGAAGATGTTATTGAAGAAAGATAACGAGACCAAGATTCCCTCTGACTTCGACGACGAGCTCTGCGAGCTAATGCTTTTGCTCTCTTAAAGGCAATAAGATTCTCCGTTGTGGGGTACCTCCGAAATAACCCCCATAACTTCCTTTGTCTTTTATAAGTTTCTCGGCATTCATTATTCCACCACGGTTTGCAACGCCTTTTTAGTATAGAAGAACTTTTAAGTATCGCTGTATCAGCTGCATTTATTATTGTTTCAGTGACTTTGTGAACGGCTTCATCAATATCATCGATCAAAACCATTTTATCATCGATGACTGCCAATTGTGTAAATAAAGGCCAATCTGCCCGACTGTACACGTAAGTAGGTAGACGTTGTCCTACACTACTACCTCCAGTCTGGGAGATGACAAGAGGAAAATGATCGCTATTATGCAGATCATTTCCTACTGTTAAATTCAACAATGGCAGAAGTGAAGGAGAACAAATGGCCAGATCGAGAGAATGAAATGTTCTTGTGGGTAGGTGGAAATATGTCTTCTCGCCGGTATTGATCAGACAGAGGCAATTATCAGAAATAAATTGCTCTATCTGACGATCGCGAGAATTAGTATCATCACTTCCCCACAAAGAATTATGTCCGTTAAAGTCACCTACTAACAGAAACGGTATAGGCAGCTGATCAACTAATTTATCAAGTTCTTCTTGGCGGATGACATCATGTGGTGGCAAATACAAACTACAGACTGTAATCAAACAAGTTGTGTGAATTCTAACAGCTACAGCCTGTAGGGTTGTATTGATTGGATGGACAGTGCTGGGAAAATTATTGGATGTTAATATACAAACACCTCCAGACACTGCACCATCGTCACCACAGTCTTTTCTGAAGCATTGAAACCCACGCATATTGATGTTATTTGAAGACTTCAGGAATGTCTCCTGAAGTGCAATGCATGCGGGGTTATAAGCTGATGTAATAGACTTGATGTCATCAAGATGTGAGCGCAAACCATGGCAGTTCCAAGAAACAAAGGAAGTTATTTTTTAAATTGAAAAGCTCCTTTCCCAGAGCTAGAAGTCATATCATCTGACATCTCCTCGAACGATACATCATCGTCCGAGGGATGAAGAGAAACTGCATCAGCTTCAAGGGATAAGGCTTTACGGGTGGATAAGGAGGGCTTTCGTGGTCCCTCCTTTGCAGATTTTAATTTTGAGGCTTTGACGCCTCTTGATTTTGCCAAAGGAGCTCTTCGAAGAATGGAAGTTGAAGATTTCGGCTTTTCTGTTGTTGTTGGAGGTAATCTGGTAACAGGGAGTGATAGAGTATCCGTTTGTGTACTTATGCTTCTGGTGACTTTTTTTGCAGCGGCCGCATAACTCTTTCCATGCTGCGGTGTGCGTGAGGTAACTTCTTTTCTAGCCTCAGGGTAAGAACATTTATTCTTCACTTTAAAGGTAGTAATCTCTTTTTCAAGTACCCATTGAGGACAACTACGAGAATAGGAGGGATGGTCACCATGACAGTTGACACATACCTCCTTTGCTGTGCAGGTCGAATTATCGTGGCCAACTACCGCGCAGCGAGCGCAGGTAAGTTTGCCTCTGCAAGCGTTTCTCGAATGTCCAAAACGTTGGCACTGAAAACAGCGCAAGGGATTTGGAATATAAGGCCGGACGGGTAGATTCATATATGCAGCTTTAACATAGTCTGGAAGATCTGGTGTCGCAAAAGTCAGAATGAGATGCTTAGTTTCGATAACTTTGCCATCTCTTCTGACTGTGATGCGTTTCACAGCACAGACCTTCTGACTCTGCAAGTTTTCAAGAATCTCGTCCGTCGGCGAGTTCAACAAATCCCTTGCGGAAATTACACCCTGTGAAAAATTTAAGTAACCGTGAGGCGACACAGTTACCTCAATATTTGCTATCATTCGCACATTGATTAGCATTGCTGCTTGTTTTGAGTTTGCAGCCTTGACCAATAAGTCACCAGAACGTAACTTACGGATATCTCCAACTTCCCCAATTAAACCCGATATTCCTTTATGTATTAGAAAGGGGGATACATTTTCAAACGACCCCTCCTTTCTTTTAATAACAAAAAATTTAGTTGTTTCATTTAATCCAAATTGCTCCCGAGGGAGAGAAGAAAAATTGTTAATCTCCATTTATTTAGAGTAAAATTTCAGGACCTGACCGCACCACCCACCACCGAGTCCAACAAGGGGATGCAGACCAGCTGCACCAGTGCTAGCCAGATCCTATACGCTCACAGTACATCCCTGTGATGGCCTCCACCCTTAACGAGTCATCCAGCAGATGTACCGATCGCTTGATCCGTAAAGCCGATTGATGTGCTGAGGACCACAGCACACCTCCCGTTTACCTGAAGCAGAGGCCAAAGTAATGTGTTGGTCTCTGGGGGCCTCAATTACCAGGACCCTCCTTTCCAGGGACACGGGTCTCCACGCACGGCAAACACGTGGGTGATTTAGTCCCCAAGAGTAGCTAATAGCAACAGAGCGGCGACAGCTGCTCAAGGGGAGCCCTCAACCTCCTGAGAGGCAACCACACTGAGGGAGAAAAGGAAGAGAAAGCAGAAGGGTAGAGGAGAGAAGAAAAGAAAGAGAAGAGGAAAGATCACTGGGGTACCTCGGGATTGTGACACCCGTGTTTACTTAAAGAAAGTAAACCCTCTGAGGGGGCCGAGGGTTGAGGATTTACAATCCAGGTACCTCGAAAATCAAAGCCAACCGGCGAAACTGTATATTCAATAATATAGTGTAGTATCCCTGCGTGAAAACAATAAACTAGGATAATATAAGGTAGTATCTAGGATAATATAAGGTAGTATACAATGAAGAGAAAAAATATGAAAGTTTTGATAGGAATATATACAATTGAAAGAAGTAGCGAGAGAATTAACCCCGTTTGTTTTCTTCAAGAAGAATGAGCTTCTGTTGGAGGCGTGGTTAACTTGTGAGACGGGCTGCTATTGGGCAGTTGCTTGCTAGGTTTTGGGTAACACTTGGGAGTAAATATTCATTTTATTCTAGATGCTTAGCCTCTGTCTTATACGGATGTGCTCAGTTTTGCTCCATTCTAAAATGTGAATACCCTTTTTTGGTGCCGCATTCTTAGAATTTTTATTCCAAGACAAGTCCTACTCACACATAGCTAACTAAGTCCTGTGTCCCTGAGGTCGCCACTCTGGTTTTTTACCTTCTTTATTTCTTCATTTTTTAGCAACCACTTGTTCACACTCTGCTTTGCAGAGTCCTTGAGCGGTTGTGAAGCTCTACTTTTGTTTTTTTTCCCGGCGGGAAAAATTCTCTGTTATTCTTCTCTCTGGCATAGAAATGTCTAGCCAAGAAAGTGAGGTAGCTCCGCCCCCCAGGCTGAAACTATCAATCGAATTCCAGGAACCTAGTCTCCTAAATTGCCAGCAGCTCTACTTAGAGTTTGACTACGCTAAAGACTACCAGAACATCGAAAAGGAAAATGATATCAATGAAATTAAGAACTTTCTGGAAATTATCAGGACGAACACAAATTTAATATGTCCCATCAACGCCAGATCTATTGAATTTAGTCAATTTCAACAAAAACTCCTCACGCTCGAGCTGAAATGTCAGACTAAAATCATACACATGGAGAGCCAAGAGAGAATCACTGAACAAGTGAATCAATTAGCTATTAATAGCAACGAAAACAAAACCAAACGCAAAAGGAAAACCCCACCTACTAAAATAGTGGAGGTGAATATCGCAACAGAGAACAGATTTAACGTGCTCGAGGAGAGTAACCAAAACATAGACACAGTGGCGCCACCTGTCGCTACTTCCAATAACGACACAATCATGGATGTCTCAAATGAAGCAGAAAAAACGCCGATCAAACCAGGCAGAATTCCCCCAGTCTTCATAGACGATAGAAAAAATGCGAATAAAATTGTAACGGAAATTAATAAAATAGTGAACATCCCACTAAAAGCAACTATAACTCGCCAACATGTCAAGATAAACCCGAAATGCGAAGAGGACTACAGGATTAACAACTTTATCCTGAAAAACAAAATTGAGGCTCACACTTTTGAGCTTCCTGCAGAAAAAACAATGAAAAAAGTAATCAGAGGATTACCCTCCGATTATGGAATTCAGAAATTAAGTGATGAGCTCGTAGAAGAAGGATTAACCATAATGCAGGTCTCACAAATGAGGCGTAGACAAAATGACACAGCTATGCCACTTTTTATAGTGGAATTATACAAAACAGAAAGAAACAAGAGAATACATGACATTGAATTCCTTGGACACTTCAGAGTTTCGATTGAAACCCTAAGGAAAAAATCAAGCCCTGCGCAGTGCTACCGCTGCCAGGGTTTCTTTCACAATTCGCGATTTTGCAATCGCCAGCCAAGATGTTTGAAGTGTGGTGAAGGCCACTTCACGAAGGATTGCCAAAAGCCTAGGGATACAGATGCCAAATGCGCCCTCTGTGGGGGTAAACATACTAGCAATTTTATGGGTTGCCCTAGGAACCCGATAAATATGAAAAATGAAGCGCCCATAGAAAATTATTGGGAAAAAAGAAAGAAAATGATGGGGCAGCAGGCCCCTCCCAGTGCTCAATCGGAACAACCAATCACGGCGCAGCAAATAACCTCACCACGCTCACCTCCGCAGGAGCAACAGACACGCCCAAAAAATGAGTCGCAAAACATTACTGCTCTCCTAACAAGCCTCTCATCAGAAATTAACAATGTTTTTATGAAATTCATAGACTCAATCAAAGTCAGAGACAACACCAGCATAAATCATAATGGTTAGAACAACCCTACTCAGAATAATCTCGTGGAATGCGCAGGGACTTCGTCCCAAACTGCAGGAGCTGAGAGAATTCGTGAATGATTGGGATCCTGATGTCTTAGGCATTCAGGAAACGCACTTACAGCCTGGTATTAGAGCTCAAATCCCTAACTACCAATGTATCCGTAAAGACCGTAGGATTTGTTTGGTTGTTTGGTTGGGTTTTGTGGCGCAAGGTCCAAAGAGGACAAGCTGC
>JAPDSC010015850.1:0-27349 GCA_026290005.1 Latrodectus geometricus | reverse complement strand
TAATATAAATATGTTGAATAAATGCATAATTTTAACAATTTGATTTCCATAATTCATTTTTTTATTGTAATGAATATATATATATACATTAATTTCAATAAATAAATGAATTATCAAAAGCATATTGTTAAAATTATGCATTAAAATTATATACATAACCTTTCACTCTTTTTCAGTTTGAAATTTCTACCAGAGTAAAAGAATTAATATCTGTACCTGGTGTTTGCATGATAAAAGAAACTATAAATAAGCAGGAATCTATGTTGATATCATATGAGGTAATTTTTTAGAGCAGGTAAATTTTAGTTTTTCGTGTATATAAAAGATTTTTAATTATTTTTCACACTGCATTGTATTTTATTCAGAAAACACGAATTAAATAGTATAACAGCTTATTTTTATTCTTTATTTTGTTAGATAACATAATAATTTAATTTTATTCATTTGAAATGGTTTTACATAAGCTTAATATCTTACTGTTTTTAAATCAATTGGAGGATTTCATCATACTTAAGGATTGTATACCAGAACAGTTTTATTAAATAAAAGAAAGATACAAAAATTTGAGATTTACATCAAGTGTTGAAAAGTGTTTAATGCATTTTTTAATTAGTAATTTGTTTCTTGTTCGTTACATCCATTTAATCAGCAACAAATGTATTTTTAATTTAATGCGTATGTGAATACTCCAAAAAAAAATGTATTGTTATAAATTTTATATTAAATATGTTTTTATTATATATATTATAATATGAATAAAATTGTAATTATATAATATGTATATAATATGAAAAAATAATATTATTATTATATAATATGAAAAAAATCAGTTTTATATGAAAATAATACAGTTAATTCTAAAAAAATCATTATTAAGAAAAACATTAAAATATTAAACAATGCTTTAAAACATAAACATTGTTAACCCCTTGACATGCAAATTAAATAGAACTCAAATCGACTGAAAAATATCAATTATTTTTCTCTCAACTTAAAAAAGAGTGCATTCCATCAGTAAATTTGATTTTTATAAATCAGACTGATGCGTAAGATCCATCTTTCTTGATATACAATAACGAGTAATATGCATCAAAGGCTCCAATTACCTATAAAATGAATGACGAGTCTAACTCGTCATTGTATGTCAAGGGGTTAACAACAGTTTTATATCTTTCATTGGTGTTTAAAAATTGAAATAAAATCATAAACTTATTACTAGAATTTAATAATATATAATAAAATAATAATACATTGAAAATATTTACCTTCTTATTGAAGTTATTGCTCTGCAAGGCAAAACTTTTTGGAATGGTTTTTTTTAAATATTTGGTGTTGGAAAAAAAATCACTGACTAAATTGCTGAACAATCTTTCAGAGTAAATTCAAACATCTCTTTGTAGTAGTTTAATAACAGTTAGAAGTTTAAAGAAAAAAAAAAGCAGAGTTTTATAGAATATATCAATAGTTAATTATATCAATAATAGAATATGTCAATAAATAGAATATATCAATAATTAAATAAAATTACAATTTGTGATTATTAAATGGGGAACTATATAAACTTCAAAATTTAATATAAAATGTTGCTTTTTACTTTTTAATAATTCTGATTTGTTTGCTCTTGCAATCATCTACATAATTTTTAAAAAATTTTCTTTGTTTTATTTTAATTAAATATAAATATTTAAATGTATATGAAAAACTGGTCTTAGTATTATTGAAAGCTGAAACTTTTAATTTGCCACATCAGAATCTTTTTATTGCCTTCGTTGTATCTACTTTTTCTATTTGCTTTTTATACTAATTTATGAAGTGCCTATGGATTTACTTGTAAAATCAATTTTATATTATTATTTTTAATTCTGTATTTTAACCCAGGGTTCGTTTCCTTTGAGAGGTAAAATTTGGAAAGTCTTTAAATCTTACAGTATCAAATTTGCCTGACAGCCTACTCCACTGGTTTGATGACAATACCCTTTTCCTTGGTAAACTGAACACAAAACACCATAACTGGGGTTGTTCAAATAGTAATCAAAGTGGAAATGAATTGCTTAATATAGTGGATGATAGGAGCTTTTTGTTTCTTAATAATGAATCACACACCCACTCCTCTCATAGTTATGATACCAAGGAAGCTCTGGACATCTACATCTTCAGTCCAGATATTATTCTCACTGTAAATCAACTGTTTTAAATAACATTGGTAGTGATCACTATCCAATTCTTATTGAAATTGATATAAATCAAAAGGTTTTTAAGAACTGAAGGAGATACTGGAATTTCAGGAATGCTGACTGGAAAAAGTACAATAATCTAACAAATTCTGGAGTGAATATTACCCCTTTAACTAATAACATCAACAGTAGTTGGATTAATGTTGATGTGTGATACAGGACATAGGAAAGCAATCAATTTTTCGCAGTAAAGTCAAAAAGTACTCACCATTCTTCTCCCACAACTCTTGATATTTTGGAACCCCTCTTGTAAAAGAGAGAAGAACTGTCGAATCTCTTATCTAACACTAACAGGACACCAAACAGGATTGAATTAAATAGAGTCAATGCAGATATTAAACACAATTATGCCCTTTTAAGAAGGCAGAGATAGAGTGAATTTTTTGTTCTGCCTAGACTCCAAGCTGGGGAAATTGGTTAAGAATATTGACAAAAAACAACTTCAAATTAAGAATTGTATCACAATACCACTAGCCCCAGAGAGGAGTAATCTCCGCAATGATAAAGAAGCAGCAAATATGTTAAGGGTGTATTATAAGAATATCTGTAAACTGCCCTTCTTTTCTCAAGACAAAACCATTGAGCACAAGGCAAGAAATTTAGCACATAGACACCATAGCATGAAGGCAAGTGATCCCTTATTTGGCAATCCCTTCTCTCCAAATTTTTTAATCTTTCCTAGTCTCCTGGCCCTGATAGCATTTATAGGCAAATGATTACTCACCTAGGTGAGCAAGCCAAATAGAAATTACTTGATATTATTAATCTCTCCTGGAGCAAGGGTCAACTCCCCAGAAACTGGAAAAAGGCAACTATTATTCCAATTTGGAAACTTGACAAAAATGCAACTCAATCTTTGTCCAGCTTTCAAGACATGATCCAGAAAAGTTGCTCAGCCCTCAAATGTGAATTAATTGCTATAGGCGAGGGATTAAAAACCATCCTCCATAAAACAGACCAAGGCAAAATCTGGATCTTTATAGATATCCGTATATCCATCAACACCTGCAAGACTGGAATCATGTGAGCATTTGAATAATTAATAAACTTTAAAATATTGCAAAATATAGAGACATCCACTTTCATTGAATCTCCTCCCATGTTAATGTCCCTGGGAATGAAGTAGCAAATAACTTGGCCAAGAGAGGCTGCTCTCGGATAGAGACCACTAATTGTGCTTTTACTTATTGAGAGATTTTATCTATGATGGAACTTAAAGACAATCATGTCTGGATTTTCCCCACGATTACTAGGAAAAATCCAGATGGTGCTTTGGAATTTGAGGGAGGCAAAAGGTATTAAACGGCTATCTCTAAATTTATCAGTGGGCACTTGAAATGCATGACCTTTAATTCAGGCCGAAAGATTTTCCTGACTTGTACTAAGTGCCACATGTTGTTGGCTTTTCCTGAGCATACCTCAATTGCTTGGAGTTGACTTTGGAAGAAGTCTGTGCGAGTCCACTTCTGGTGCTGGTCTTTGCTAAAGTTAATGGTCTTATGGATCTGATCTAGCTACTGCTAGATCCTGAAGGATTGGACACAACAACAATTCTATATTTATGTTTACAATTATTTAATTCCTTTAGGTTATAAATGAAAATCAACAGATGTAAATGGATATTTTATGATTCAAATGAAAATCTTTTCATTTAATAAAAAATTTGGATGAACATTCTTAATCATTAATAATTTTTTATTCATTATAGAGTCCATAAAAATCAGGTTTCTATCACCACTTAAACCAAGACTAAAGTACTATTTTTAACATAAGCCTATTCGAAAGTATTTGAAACTTGAATTTTTTATCTGTTCTATGATATGCAGAATAAATTCATAAAATATTTCTTAAAATACTTTTTTATATTATGAAAATGAACATAGTAATGTTTAGTTGGTCATTATATTAGTTTTCTCAAATTATTTTTAATTTTTTGAATGAAATTACATTTATAATGTGCTTTTATATTCTAATTATTATTATAGATATCAAATTTGTTGTGTTGAAATCTTTAATCTTTTTAGGGTAAAGTTACCAATATTAGAAACTTTTATGGTGTCTATGAACTTGATAATAAAGTTATTCTATACACAACTTATAATATTTTACGATCAACAATGCCTGAGATAACTATAGGATCTAAGTTACTTATATCTAATATACATTTATTAAACACTGATAATGTAAGTATGTTTGCTTATTCATTTATTTTGTAAAATACTCATGCTATTGCATTTAAAAATTATTAGCTATATATTTTTAAGTTTTTAATCTTAAAATATTTCTTTTAAAGGAATGTAATTATATATATGGGAATAAATGATTTTCTACATTTTTATTCTCATATATAACTTGAAAATGACTCAATGATTTTAAGATAAGAAGAATCTTTTATATTATTTTAATCTTTCAAATTTGTACTTACAAATTATTAAAAAGTTTAAGTTTTAAGGAGAGTACTTTTATTGTTATCTTATTTATTTATTCATTAAATTATACCTAAAAAATTATTATTTACTTGAAATTTTTATGAAAGACTTAAATCAGTACTTTAATTTCTAAGTAATTTCAATTGAATATAATCTTAAAACATCATTACTTTGAAGTTCTGTGTTTAATGATATTTTCTTATAAATCAATAAAAAGTTGTTTTCACTTTTTCTTTTTTCTTCAAAGGTCCATAATTTACCTTAAATTGATGGAATTTTTACTGTGTTAGTAACTATAGTGAAAGAAACATCTGGATTTGGATACAATAACAATAAAATTCTTTTACATTCAAGAAAATAAATTGCAACAAAGTTATATTTGTTTGAAATAAATCTAATTTGTCTTAAAAAATTCTAATTGTAAGAAATTTTTTTTTTAAATTCTTGAATATTGTATTCTTACAATTTTTAAATTCTATTTTATTGAAAATATTTTAAAAGAAATGCTAGCCTTGCATACTTTATATCCAAATTGAATAATGATAAGTGATTATTATTTATAAAATGGTTATTTTATTAAGCTTTCATATTTTCTTTTGAGGAAATGTTTTAAGCAATAATTTTTTGAAAGATGTAATGTTTCAATTATATGTACAATTAATATGCTCATGATATCACAAGTTTTTAGGTTATCATTATTTTCATTTTTGAAATAATTAAAAATTTTGTGTCACTTTATTCCTTAATTTTATCAATCACATTTTTCACTCGTAATGAAACATTTTGCTATGTATTTGTGAACTTAATTTACCTTTCCGGTAAATTTTTATGACCACTGGAAAGCATTTTTTATTTTAATTGACAAAATTAATAATAAATAAATAAATAAAATGCAATGATATTGAAAAAAATGTTCTAATACCATACTAAATATATATATTTTTTAATTTTGCTGTGTTTACAATATAATTTTTTTATCCAGCTAACAAAAAACCTTAAGTTATAGTTTTGTAATTCTGAAAAATGAGAAAAAATACTCGGAACATTTTTTATTTTTGTTTATTTGTTATATTACTTAATATTTCTATAAATATTACATGCGTTGTCAAATTTGTTTTTTATGGGTGCATGCATCTTGCTATGCAATATTAATTCATAGAAATGTATACTTGTCTTTTAAGATTCATTTAATTGCATTTTCTGTATATGTATTATTTTGATCTCTTAAAATTTACTTGAAATTGCTTTATTTTCTGTTACAAGTTTATTCAGTTTATTTCTAACTGTTATCATTATTGAATAAGAAACTCTGTTCTTTTAGAGTTCTAAAAATTATTCAGATTGTGTCAGCTTTATTTTAGATTTCATATCAGTTAAATTATTTGATTTCAAATTTATATTTTACTTATTATTTAGACTTGGCAACTTCCTCTTCTATACTGCATACAATCATAATTTTCTATTGTTGCAATGTCATTTTATTAATATTATCTGAAATTAACTGAATATTTCATTGTTTGAAAATTTGTCAGATTAAAAAATTAATGGGTTCGTATACTTTAAATTAAATTTTTCCTACAAGTTTTTTTTCTGAAAGTAAATTTGTCATTAGTTAAGGTTAAGGCTCTAATGTATATATAGTTATGACCATTATTTTGCATAGCTGCATTCTAATTTATTTTTAATCGATATAAATTTTATTATTAATCTGATCTTTTTCAAATTCCCACCTGAAACTCTTGACTTAAATCAGGTTCGAATTAGTGAAACATTCAACATTTTAGTAGTTAAACTAACACAAGTTTCAATTAATCAAGCTATAAAAATATATTCTTTCTGAAAATTCTGAGAGCTAACATTTTACATCATAAAAGATTACAAACTATATTAATAAATAAAAGCAATTTCAAAAGATGTATATTTCAAAGATAGGGTATATTGAATTGATATCCATCTCAAATGTCATCAGGAGTTCTTTTTTTAAAAATGTCACATCTTCATTTATATGTATAGAAAATTAAAAAAAAAATATTTGTATTTGTATAAAAAGTATGTTTATTTTAATGTTGGAGTATATTCATTTTGTGGATTTTACTTCTTTTATAATAGCTAACTAATTTATGTCTGCTTTATTCCAATGTTAGTATTATAAATTGGATCAAACTTATATTCTTTTACTTTTATCAAACTAAAGGGTTGTCCTATATTAGTTTGCTGTGGACTTACTTCAGTTAAAGTTATAGAAGGATCTACTATACAAGTATAAATTTCTTATTTTTAATCATTGTAGCTTTTATTCTATATTAATAAAATATTTATTATGTTTTTGTTTCAGATATATATAATGTTTAAAAAATTTCAAACATCAATTGAATATTTTGAAATGATCAGTTTTGATTTAAAATTTTCTTTTCAATTTTAATTATAGTAGCATTATTTATTTTGAAACTATATAAAGAAATCTAATTTATTGTTACACAGTGTGTTTTAGGGACATAATTTAAATTAAAATTACAATCATTTTGTATGCATCTGGTTATAATATATATTTATTTGAAAATGAAATTTGACTCTCAATTAAATTAAAAAGATATAAAAACTATTTAACATATTAATGAAGGCAAAAACTCATAATGCAATAAATTATTTATTTTTTTTAAATATTTTCTGCATTGTATTTGAAAAATAAATAATTTTTAATGTTAAATATTTTAAAATTTTTCTACATTTTTGTTGACTAAATGTTTTTATTTATGAGCCCTTTTTGTATATTTGGTCTTAACAATTAAAAAAAGGAAAGTTTGTGTGCATAAATATTTTACTTTTTGAATTTTGAAAATACTTTGCTTTTATTATTTTTATATGCAAGTAAATTAGAAGATAACCAATTAATTCAATATTCTGGTGATAACTTGAGACTGGAGGAATTTAATTTGGAGAAAAATTGATCTCATTTATCTATCTTGACTAAACCAAAATGATTATGCTAAAAAGATTCTTTCATGTAGATTATCATACTCCTAAAGGTCTCAATTTTATATGGAGAGAGTTTGAAGGTTCAAATGCTGATTTTGTTAGTTTATTGTGATCAAAAATTACAATGTACTTACTAGTAGTAGAATTTCATTCTTCAGAATAGGTGGTTTTTATCTTAAACACAATCATTGTTGAACAATCAGAGATAGATGTTAAATTTAATATTTTTTGCATGTATACCTATTGGGCTTATGAGATTTTTTGGGTTTCTTCTTTTACAACACATAAGTACCATCTTTTATCTATGAAAGTTACTTCTAGAAGGCAACTCACAGCAGTTGTACCAATGTTTTACATCAATATTTACTTGTTAGATTAGCCACTGAGGAGTGACAAAAGTAATAGATATTTGTTCACCTTAGGTACTTTTGGAATAAAAGGCTCATGATTCAATACCAGACTGTGCTAAACAGCAGGAGATTGATATTCCTTTTCTAAATTAGTTGGTAGGTGCTTGGGATTATTCTCCATTCCAACATATGAATCACTATCAATAAATCCTTTTTAAAAACTGTCTGTGAAGAATATTCAAAGGCTTTACAAGTCTTTCATCTGTATGGTAATTTGCTACAGTGTCAAATTTTATTGATTTTGATGATACATCAATATTTTTGTATGATTCTTAATCCATATTTATTTTTATAAATATTTCAATTGATAAGTCTATGTATAATGCATACATATGGACTTTGGTAAATTGTCAAAGGCATAAATATGCATATTTATATATATTTGACAACCTGTATTTGAAACCAATCCATCTCAGTTTTCTGATAATTCATCATGATTCCATTATCTAAAAACTGATGCTGCTCATTTTAATATTGTTTATTTTTCAATTTGATAAACATTGAGAAATCTATCATGGTATACAAACTTACAAAGCGTCACAATCTGAATGTTATTTTAAAATACCTTGTTTGGGATTCTCCATATAAATCCATTTACATACTTATGTAATTAATAACAAATGTATATATTTTATGAATGGAAAAAAGCACTTGTGTGAAATAAAGTTCTGGTTTCAATTTGATAAATTATTATCTTTCTTTGAATTAGCAAAACTTCCAAAATGGAGAATACTACATTTTAATATAATTGCTAAATATTTTATATAAATTGCAAATTGTTTTGTTTTAAATTTGCCTTTTATTCAATTTGTTTTTCCTGCCATTTATAATATTTTTTGTTGTATTTATGACATGGAAAAAATATTAAATAATCTTTTTTTGCAACTTTCAATTAAGTTCTATAATAATTAAAATTTGCAAACTATAAATATTATACTTAATTAATCCTTGTAAATTTATTAAAGTTAGAAGTAAAGTTAGTTTTTATAAATTTATTATATTTATTAAATACAATAGGTAACTATAACTTTCCTTATTATTAACTCTAACATTTTAAATTTCATATGAGCTTATGTAATCAGAATTGTTTTTTTTAAATAAATACTGCATTCACACAGAATTAAAAATAATTTTGAAAATAAATTGTATGTGTGTAAGTGTTCCTATATCTTAAGTTACTTATTTTATGAATTCACGTGCATATCATTTTAAATCTTAGAGATTACATAGTTTGCATAAATTGAAAGAAATTATTTTTCCATAAATGTATATTGTCATGAAAACTAAGTAGTGTAAATATTTGTATTTTATGTTTGTTAATCATTTAATTTATAAAATTATCATTAAGACAGTACTAATTCTTTGAAAACAGTTTTTTTTTTTTTTTTTTTTTTTTTTTTTTTTTTTAAAACAAACAAACTGGGAAATAGGTCTAAAATCTAAGGCAGCCTAATTTGGTACCTAAACAAAATATTTTTTTAAATATTGTGTTGATAGACCCAATAGGATATGAGTTACTATAGGTTCACTAATTAATGTTCTAGAAGAGGAAGGTTCTAAGATCTTTGGAAGAGGTATAAATTTTGGCCTCGACTAAGATGAAGCAGTTAAAATTAATTAATCAGTTAGATATTTGAGTCTCCTGTTCCGAAAGTTACTGTTTAGTTTTTGTATTATAGAAACTATATTAGTTTTCTAGCCTGTATAGAAGCTTTAAGCTGAAGTTTTTGTAATAAATTTGTGACTGAGAGAGAGCTGTGAATAAATAATTAATTTTGAAGAAATTTATTTATGCTTTTGTATTTCATCATATCCTCATCTTTGTGAAGAACTAACAAAATAACAAAAAATTTAACTATATATATATATATATATATATATATATATATATATATATATATATATATATATATACTATATAACATATTTTTAATTTGATATATTAATATTATTTCTAATTTTATCTTCATTAGTATTTTCTACACATTAGTTTGTATTTACTATGTTGAATAATAAATGCATAATATATGCACACATAAATAAATAAAAAAAAAATTGGCTATAGTTTTAAAGTAATGTATTGAAGGTAGTTAAATTCATATTTATAAAAAAATTGCAAAATTATTGTACTAATAAAAGTTCGTTATTTACTTAAAAAAGCAATTATTATATTGGAAATCATATATTCAATTTGTAAAAGTTATTATAATTGGAATTTTATTGAGCTAAAGTTTGTGAAATTTTGTATCTTCTTAACATTGTGTATTAAATAAGTAAGAATAGTTCTTTGATTTTATTATTTTTTTTTACAATTAAGCCTTTAGATATCTGTGAAGCATACATTTTTTTCTTGCTTTTTATTTGTTAAAAATATGTACTGTAATTGTATAAAGTGGGAAAGATTTTTCATATATTTTATCTTAAGTTATGTTTGTTGTATTAATAATAATAATTATTTACAAAATAATTTAATGTTTCAACATTTTTATAAATATTCATTATATATTGGAATATCATTTATATGGAAATGGCATTTCCTTAATTTTTAGTAAATTTAACTTTTATATCAAGCTTTAACTTTTATATTATTTTTTTCTTATTATTAGGCTTATTATTTTATGTGATTATTTCCTTTGAGTATTCAAATATGTTAATTCTATCGCATAAAATAAACAGTGATTTTTATTTATAAAATTATTTTTTTCTCAGTAATTTTTATTTACAAAATCGCGTAAAATAAAAAGTTGCTTTTTATTTACATTGTGTGTAAATTATTTAAGATTATATTTTCTTTTTTTTTAAGGACAAATGTTGTATTCCTGTAAATACTTTTGTATTTAAATACAGGTTGAGTATTTATGATTTGTTATGGGTAGAGAACATGATTGAAAGAATGAAAAGAAAATTCTCTGCTATTGTCCCTCTTGAAGACATGTTAACTGGAATTAATTCAAAATTATTGTAAGTTTTTTTGAATTTATATTTTTTCACAATTTTCTTTAAGTATTTATTAATGTGATAAATAATGACTGCCTTACATTATAGGGAAAATATTTTGAACTTTTTTCAATCTTCAAAGGAGAAAGAAATTCATAAAAAGCGTTTTGGTCTTGTCGAAGAATATTGTAATTTTCCACATGAATGTTTTCCTTTCTTGGAGGTAACTATGGTATTCATGTGTTTTTAGATAAATTTATAATTTATTTCTGTAAAAAGTTTAAATATAATTTGTGTAAAATATATTATTAAATTGTTTGTAATATCATTTTTCATTTAGTATTTGTGTGAAATATTGATATGCCACATTCATTTGAATTTTCTGTTTACATTTCTATATTTTAATTTTTTTATATCCTTATTTCTTGAATACATTCAAAAATTACTATAACTGTTGAATTACATGAAGCATTCATATAATTTTGCTATTTAAGTGATTTTGAAGAAAGGGCTGGAAATTTAAACAACATTAATTTTAATCTTTAGTAAATATTTAGCTGATGAATATATGGGATATTTATAGATATTGAAGTTCAGTATGGTATGTATATAATCTTTTAGAATTTGGACAAACATTAACATACTTTTTATTTACTTGATATCACTGTTAAGCTGCAAGTTGGAATTAATTTAATTTAAATAAATTACCTAAAATTTTGAAATACTTTCTCCTTTGATTAGCTTATTCAATGCTTTGTTTATATTTATATTTATAAACATGTGTAAAAGTTACTTTTATATATATATATATATATATATATATATATATATATATATATAATGATTTTATCTCTACTTAACTTTTTAAAAAAAAGTGTTTTCTTTTTTAAGGATCAAATGCCTACCTCAAATTATATCTATGACATATCAGACATTTTAAATGAAGTTTGCAGTAAATCGCAATGGATTGAACTTACCAATCAATGGAGTATAGCATTTTCTTCTCACTCAGAATCAGTTAGTATTGAAATTTGTTTCCATAGATGTAACTTAAAAAAATTTGGTGTGTATATTAATGTTTTATGTGCATACATTTTATTGTATTACAGGTTTATATTAAGTATAATTTTTAAGAGGATTTTTTTGTGTAATAAATAATGTCTTTAAAGCAGCATTAATTTCATATAATATATATAATTTATTATAGTATATTTGAATCTTATTCTTTAAAAAAGCATACAAATTATGATTTTAAAGAAAATTGACAAATAATTAGTTACAATACAGTTGTACAAAAATATCATTATTTGATTTAAATTAAATCCACCACCATTCATTGAGAATCTTTATGCTATCATATCATCCTTCCCAATTTCTTTTGTAAGAATTTTAATGTGTGAAGAGCTTCTATGAATTTTGGTAATATGAATTTAATTAATTTAAGCTCATACCTTTATTTACTTCTATTTAGAACTTTTATTCGAACATAATTTTTCACCAAATTTAGTAAAATTAATTGTACATTAATCTCAGCTTTTTAATCTAAATTTATTTTATAAACATTCAAAATTACTTTTTCTTCATGATATCAAATGATGCAGCCACATTGATAAAAATACTTTTCTTTCAATACTTTTTTTATGTTTATGTTATTTTAAGTTTATTAAAAAATTTTTTTTTTCGTTTTTTTTGTTTTTTTTTTTTACATTTTTTGTTCCAAACCTCATTTATCATTTGTCTTATTCAATGACATTGTATAAGATCTGTTATACTAATCTATAAATTGTATTGATAAGTATATTTTATATATAATCTTTATATCTGTTTCTTGTGTTCAGTATTGAAGCTTAGTGTTAAATTTAAGAAAAAAATATAATTTGTAAAATCTAACTTTTGGCATGTACAAATATTTAATGACTGATGAGAATATCTTTTTTTAAAATTTTTCTTATATACTTATTAAATATTTTATTGCAATTGCTAATCTATTTCCAGTGAATTATCTTTTGAAAAATTTCCTATTTTTTATATCAGCCCTTTTACTAAGTGCTGATTATTTTAAATGAAAAGAATGAAATAAATTTTTATGTAGTTTAGTAAATATATGTTAATAAGTCATTCATCATAATTTTACAAAAAATTGGTTTGATATTTTTCATTACTTCTTAAATGTTTATTAAAAGACAAAAGACATTTTTATAGAAAAGAAAGAACTAGCAGTTTTGTATCTAATGAAATCAAAGTTATTTGAAGTTACTAAACTCATTGTATTTATTTCTTATTTAATTTTATCTATATGCTTTTTTTTTTTTTTTGAAATTACTTCAATAGTGGTTATTTGAGTAATAGTAGTAATTTTATTCTTGACTGATGTTAATTTTCTTATAGAAAATACATGCTGATAAAATGAATAAAAATTAACTTTTTTTTATGGAAATATTATTTTTTTGATTAAATCAACTTTTTTGGTTGCTTATATTTTCCTTTATTATTTAATGCATTTCTAATTTTTCTTGAATTTTTTTTATTATTTTACTTTTTATTTCCAGGTTGTTATTGGAATTCTTTATTTTTCAAAAGATGGTTATTTATATATTGAAGATGAAAGTTGCAATTTGCAAGTATTGCTTGATGAAGAATGCCCTAGCTGTTTCAAAGAAGATAATATTTTAAATAAATTTGAATGTTCTGACCAGGCTTTCATAGTAGCAATTCAAGATTACACTATAATATTTGAGAACATTTTATTTAAAAAGAAAACATATTCTCTAAGTTATTTAAAGACATCAGGTTGCTGTATTTTCCCCTTAGCTTCTTTTCATAGATATCGAAAAAGCAGACATAAATCATTATCCAAAATTTCTTCAAGTGTTAATTTAGTGACCAATGGTGAAATACCTTATCGATGTTTGAAACATAAAAATGATTTTGAACTTTCTACTTTTTCTGACGATGTTTCCATACATAAAATACCTCAAGTCATTGACCATTATTTTTTAGTTCTTGGTAAAGTATGGTCTATACATGAAGAAGTTTCTGTATGTTCAAAAGTTGTTAGTTTATTTTTACCTGAAACTGATTCACACCAAGACAAGAACCAAAGTATCTTTAATAATACATTTAATTTTTATGAAACTGAAGATGATTTGGAATTTGCTGATTTAATTAGCAAACTAGACTGCTTATCTTTTGAAAATGAGCCAAGACTTTTATATCTCTGTTTTGAAAAGTCAGTTAACATTTTAACTCCTGGATATATTTACAATATTCAAGCAGAAAACTTCATTATGTCAAATGTAGTTTCTAAATCTGTTGATAATAATAAAAAAATTAATTCTGTAAACATAAAAGAACAGATGAATATACTGCTCAACTCTAAATGTTTGGTAAGTAAAAGTACATTAAAAAAAGATGTAACTTTTTTCATCTTTAGTATTTAATTGTTTCCTATCAAATGTGAAAACAATATAATTTTACAAATTGTAAAGAATAAAAACACTGGAAATATGGACTTAATAAAATTGCTCATTAAATAAATATAATGGGAAATAATTTTATAATTTCATTGAAATATTTTATCTGTGTATAGAATCAATACAATGTTTCAATTAAATTATTTCTAAGAGTTTTAATGTAAAATTTATTAAAACTAATATTTCTTACAAAAATAAAATTTTATTTGAAGGATGATATAACATTAGTTTATTTTGAAAATAATTATGCTTTAAATTTATTTTTATTTGAATTCTTAAACATCATAAAAATTTTAGATCAATGGGAAAATTAAATTTTTTCTATTTGAGACCAGTTCAATCTTTTTCAGAGTTCTAACTGTATTTAAAATATACTTTTTATTAGTGTTTTTCCATATATCCATATGGTTGAGTTATTAATAATTTTGTTGACATTCATAATTTAAATTGTTTTATATAATAGTGCATAGCTACTTTTGATGATATTGTTACTGAAATTAACTGTTTATTCTGAAATTACACAAATTAAATTAAACGAATTTTATCTGCCTATTTGGCAGATTAGGCAGATAAAATTTAAAGTCTCAGTTCCAAATTTCAATACATGTTACTTAATAAAATTAATGTTAAACTTATTACTTAATTCATTACTTAATAAAATATGCTGTTCTTCCTTGTTTTCTGTTATACTTTAAATATATTATAGATTTTCATTTAACATATTACTTAATGTTAAATATGTTTAACATTATTAAACATATTATTTAATAAAATTAATGTTGAAAAAAAATTAAGTCTTTAAAGCAATTGCACCCAGCAATTATAACAATAATTAATGTTGAATGAAGCATTTATAACGTATTCAAAGTATAACAGAAAACAAGAAGAAAATTTCATATGATGATGTGTGCAAATCAATGTTCATGACCCCAAAACAGTGTGCAAAACCTTAAATTATAGGCTGTTAAATTTTGTGATTGCAGGAAGTTTATTTAAAAATCCTAAATCAATTAATAATTTGTTATGTTGAAAAATAGGAAGTAAACTTAAAAAATTTTGTTTAATATGAAGAAAAAGGGCAGTGTTCAAAATAAAAGATTTTTTGTTCAAAGAAAGTCACTTTAAATATGAGGCCTTAAATCAGCAGTGGTGGATGGACCTGGATGGTAATTGGGACAGCAATTTGATAACTGAAAGCTATGCAAATCAGATATTGAGATGTCATTTTATATTTCACACTTCTGTCCTTATTTCCATTTCTTTTAATAGCCCAGATGCAAGTTGAATGGCTAACACTCTGTGCTTTTGCTTCGACAGTTCAGGCGTCTGAACCCTACCTCAGGGCTTCAATATTTGTATGGTTTGGGATCTACTTTAAACTATAAATCCTGGTCCAATATAGCCCACATAGTCAGAAAATGGCCGTTTAGTGACTAAAATAAACTAAACAAAAAAAAAAAAGAAAACTTTCTTTTTAATCATAATACTTAATCTTATATAGCTTTTCTTCTGAAGAACATTTTTGAAATTGAAATAATAGAGTCAGCGGAATGTTTAGTATATACTTTTCATTCAAATCCAGTCATAGTATGTTTGGGACTATCTTGAATCATATGAAACTAAAGCCTCCTTACTGTCTGGAATTTGGAAATCATGTTTCAAACCCAGAAAAATATTCCTCAAAGACGTATCAATAACTACATTGAATAATGTAAAATAATTTCTTTATATATAATAAAGCACATACCATATATATGTGTGTGGAAAATTGTTGTTTAGCATCTTTTCATACATTTTCTATCTTGCTAAAGAATTAAATCTCTCTCATAATTTTATATTTTTTTTATATACTGCACTTTGTTGCACATGTATTCTGCATTTAATATTATATTTTTGAAATTTTTTTTTATTTTGCTTCCCTCTGTTGTTTTTTGTGTTACTTGTTTATCAAGATTTTTGTTCATTCTTTATTTATTCATTATTGATTTTATTTTTAATGATTTTAAAGGTAAAATTTGAATGTAAATTGTGAGGGAATCAACGATTATTATTATGAGTCTTGGTTTTCAATATCTTAGCTACCTTAAGATTTTTTCCATGTTATAACTATCATGATTTGGATGAATTCATGAAATATTTAACTAAGTAAATAACTAGGCATAAAAAATAACCTATATTATGCATTTATTACTTCTTAAAAATATTCTTATTTTTTATGGTTATATTTCCAAAACCTTATTTTTCATATTAGAGGAATGCACATTCTCATGAAATTTAAATTCTGTTTATCTTCATAAATAGAAGTTATATTATAAAATATTTTTGGCTTTCAATATTTTAAATTTTAGTGAAGTTATTGGAATATAAATTACAAGATTTTATAGTCATAAAATAAACAATTGAAAATAGCAAATAGTTGTTTTATAAAGTTTTTTGAGAATTAAATTTGCATATTAGAAAATATGTGTTTTTATTTTGGCAAAAATCATGTTCAATATGATTTTATTTCATATAATTAGAGAAAAATTTCATGTATCTATAGAAAAATTTTTATATAAAAGAAAAATAATATTGTTTTGCTTTTAGAGAAATATATAAAAATAAAGAATTTTTAAATTCTAAGTACTGTTTAATAAGAATTTATTTTATCTAAGTTAATATTTTAAAGTAAAATTATTATGATCATTTTAAAATCAACAAGAAAATTCTATTTCTTGTTATTTTCCAGTTAAAAATTATAATTTAATTATTTAAACCATTCTAATGATTTGAATGATTTCTTAAATTTAAATAATTTTCTCATATTTATTTTTTTTTTTTCATGTTTGCATCATAATGATTGTTCTAAATGTTCTTTTAGGGATTGAACTTTTTAAATATTCAAAGTTGTATTTAAAGGAGATTAATCATTAAAAATAAAGTTTTAGTATATAATATATTCATTCTCCAGAATTTGCTTTTTATTTGAATCATTTCAGCATTTAAATCATATTAGTATTTAAGTTCTCAAAAAAAAAAAGTTTTTTAAATCAATTTTTTTCAGAGCAATAATTATCTAACCCCTGTAAACTATTGTGGAATAAAGGAAATTCAATTGAATAAGTATGCACGTTTTTAACTTTTTATCTTAAACTTTTCTACAATTTTTTTCTTTTAATTTTTTTACCCTTTCAAATTATTTTAGGCATGTACCACAAAATTCTTTCATTAGAGCAATTCTTATTGATAAGTTTTGTGAAGAATCTGTCAGAAGTTTGAAACAAGGTATCGATTTTTAAAATATATGCTCTTTAAAAAGTTTAATAATGATTAATAAATTTTGAAATTAAAAAAATGATTTTTATAATGATATTTATTTTTTATTCTTTGATTTTTATCTTTCTTGTTATTACAGTTCTTTTTGTATTTTGAATGTTCATATTTATTTAAGAAACAATTTATTTCATTAAATTTAATTCATATTAAAATTTTTAAGTGAGTTAAACTACATTTGATTCTTATGCAATTTATATGTCTAATTACTAAGTGCTCACACATCATTTAAAATTTTTCTTTTGTTGCATTCAAATGTTGCTCTCTGAATAAGATGAAAATATTTTAATTTCTAAAAACAATGTAGATATATCTTTAATTTCAATATAATTTTTTTTTAACAGTTAAAATGGAGAAGGAATCTCAAAGTGTCCTATGCTTATTGTTGCGAGATATTGATTCTAAAGATACTATTTATGCATATGTTCCTTTGCCACTTGAAAATATTTTAGGATTACTGCCTGGTGTAATATTGGAGCTGTATGGATTTTTTTGTCTTTCTTCTCAGAAAGGTTATCTATATCTTAAAGCTTCATTATTGTTTGGAATTGAAGTTAAATATTCTGCTCAGCAGAATGGTTATTCTCTGATAAGGTAAACAAACAATTTTATTGCACTAAATTTATTTGGATATGTTTATTTTGAATCCAATTAATTTAAATAGTTGCAATTAAATTTCCAGACCTTAATTAAATTTTAATTAATTATTCAAATGCTGTAAAAATTTGTTGGGTCAAATTACAAATGTTTTTAATCCCTTAACTGGTAAATATTTTTTTAAAGAAATGTTCTTAAAAAGCAAAATTTTTTATTACATAATTGCCTTAACCTAGTATAAAAGGAAAATGAAAGAGTCTTTTAAAAATTTTTGATAAATGACTTTTTGATATCTTTGTAACACAAATGCCCCTACATGTTGGCTTTTTGCAATCACACATTTTATACAATGAAGACTATTATAGAGATCTCACGAACTGAACGAAAATTACACCTAGGACATGAAGGAAGGGAATTTTCCACATCAATGAATTCTAGTAGAAATCAAACCTTCATTGGAGCTGAGCTCACTACACATATCATCTGATGAATTATGTAGAACATTACAAGACAGTTCAGAATTTGTATCCGAATCATCAGAAACATCTAACAATAAAGTATCATCATCTATTGTATCATCCATAACTAAAGTGCTTTAAATTCACAATCAGAAAACCGTGTAGCAAAATTTTCAAGAGCCAAAAATGCAAAATATTTTTGACTTACGGTTACAAAAGAAAAAATTGGCTAGAATGCTTTTAAATGGCATGGACAAGCTATGCCCTTTGCTAAAATATTCTAATACAAAAGTCTCTCTTTTAATATATTAAAAATATGGGCAAGTCAAAACAAAAAAGTGGGAAATATCAATGCACATACACCGTTTGGGCAAACCAGTTAATGGCTTATATTACTAAGCTAATATTGGGGGGAAATAAATATTTTAAATAATTATACCTATAAAAGGAATTTTTTCTTTAACATATTTTATCACTTTGCGTTATAAACTTGTATTTATAATAGTTAATTCATATGATAATAAGTTAAATCAATATTTTAATTATTTAATAATTTAAAGGAATATACTCTAAAAAATTCTTTTATAAAAAATTTATTAAAAAGTCAATGCTCAGTAAAATATTTTATAATAAAATAGTAAAATAAAATAGTTTTCAGTAAAATAGTTTTCAATAATAGACTATTAATTGAAAAATGAAATGTTAATGAGTCAAGTTGGAATAATTTAATCTAAGAAGTTAGTTAGCACACACCCTAAGTTGTTATATTTTTGTTCATCTTTATTTTAGAAGTCTTAAAATAATTTTTGTTAAATTTTTTTTAAAAAATCATATCAAGTTAAAACTTTTTATACCAGAAATAAATTCTATAAAAACTGTAATTGAAAGTAAAATTTGATGCTAATAAATCTTTTTATATTTATTTAATATATTTTGTCTACTAGTTCTTTTTTCTTGTTCTTTAACCATTGCTTATTTATAAGTTATAGTTACAAGGAATTTTTATTTCCATTAGAATGTTTGTGATTTTAATTTTCAAATGGTTGAAATTGTGTATATTTGCTTTTCATTATTTAATATGATCTGTTATTAGTGTTGAAAAATCTATCAATTTAGGTTTAATTAGTTAATTTTATAGCCATAAATTTCTTATAAAAACATTAAAATAATTAAAAAAAATTCCAATAGACATTAAAACAATAATAATTATATATTTTAATTTATTTTATTATGACTGGGCAGAAATCTTCCTGTTATTCAAATAAATATTTTAAACCATTTTTACCTGAACATATATTTATATTTGCATTATACTTTTATAACTATGATTATTTTCAAGAGATTTATAAATTAATTTTTTGGAATCAATTTGTTTGAAAAAATAAAGTGTATTATTAATGCTAATTGGTAGGTTAAAATATCTAATGGAATTGATGTTTTATTGTTTTTAGAAATGTGTAAAAAATGATTTTAATATAATGGGAAGGAATAAGAAAATTTTATTTTCTTATTCCCTCCCATTGTTAAAATAATTTTGGTGAATTTTTTTTTATTCTCGTTACATAAAAATAATTATGATGAGTTATATTTTCAAATATAGTTAATCTGGGTTGTCTTTCATGTTCAAGTATAAAAAGAAATCTGTATTTATACAAATGATGTTGTATTTATGTGTTAATTTTTGAACTTTTTGTATTTATGTGTTATTTGCTTTAACAATTATTTCTCATCAATTTTCAAAAGCTTTGTTATGCTGAGTGAATAATCTTTTGCTATAGTAAGATAACATTTTAGGGCTAGTTTTAATTAAATTTAAAGAGAATAAAAATAAAGAATAAATTTATTTACTTACATTTAAGTTTCTCATAAAACTTTTGTTTCAAATCAAATACGTATTTTCTGAATGGTTGTATTGTTAATAGTGAAACTTTTAGTTGAACAGCTTGTGGGTCTTTATTTATAAAAAATTATCGTAAACCAATAAACAAAACCGGCAAATTTTTCATTTATAATCATATTGATGCTCATTCATCAATGATATACATTGACTGACAACTTTTACAAATTTTCAGATGTGAATTGATATCTTTAGGGTGTTTTTTTATTTTTGCTTTATGTTGGATTATTGAGTTTACAATTCATTATTGTTTTTTTCATAAAAGAAATCCGTTTTATGTAACTTTCAAATTTATTTATAGAATTGATGTTCAAGCTGTTAAGATAAATGTGTCATCAACTATGAATCGACCATAAAATTGATTTCTGTAAATTTTGTTTACTTATAATTAGTATGTTTTGTTCAACTCATTTTAAATTAAAATTTAAATATATGGATATGTAATTGTTTTTTTAATATTTTCTATTTCATGATGAAATTTAGTTAAAATTTTTTTATTTATAAATGATAGCATGAAACTTATTATAAATTGTCAAAATGCATCATATTATCTTTATTTAATGAGTTTATTTTTCATTATTCTGTAAAGTGAAAAGTGTTGTTTTGAATGTTTTTCAAAGTGCTGAAAGTAAGATTGCCCATATAGTTATTTGAATTAAAATATAATTTTTCATAAAACATTCTTACTGTAGGTCATTCATCATAACTTTGTCAAAACTAAAAAAAATTTCGATATTTAAAAATTCTGAAAATCAAAGTTTTCCATGCAACGTCTATTTAGAATATCTTAGCATTTATTTTAGTGAAAGACAGCTTTTTATATGATGTAATTCTACTAAATTAGGTGTATGTAATTTATATGTAAATTGTAATTTAATAAATTTATTGATAAATGTATTTTTCAAAACTTTCTAATTTTCATTATTTTTTCTCAATGTGAAAGTATATAATTCATTTTCATTATTATATTTTATTTATTTTAGAAGTTCAACTGAGAATTTGGATACTGCAGCTGAAGAAGTTCATCAAAAAATTGAAATAGATTCAACTCCTATCTCTTGTTTAACTTTACAAAAATGTCTTTGTTTTATCATAAAAGTGGTTTCTGCTGAGCTGTCTTTAGTGTGTATCAACTGTCTGAAATATATTGAAGAATCCTGTTTTTGCTCAGCTACTTATAAAACAAAAACACTTATTAGGTAGGATTATCATATAATTTAAAGAAAAATCAGGAATTCAATTCTGTAAAGATTTTGTTGATTTCACTTTAATAAAAGAAGTGAAAACTGGCTGGAATTATTTACGTTGGAGTTAATTGTTAAATTTTATTATAATTTTTTATCTCTAAATAGTTAATTTATAATTATTTGTGTTTTAATTTTATGTCTGTTGAATAATTCCTTAGTAAAATTATTTTGTATAATCTTTGTATAATGCACAAAATCTTGTAATGCTTGTATTATATATCATTTTTGTATTTATAACATGATATTTTAATTAATCTTCGACTTGATTACTTATTAATTAAAAAAATACAATATTAGAAATAATGATTATACATATTTGAAATTTCACTACATGTTCCTAATTCGAATTGTTTAAATTTTAGAATATGATAATAAAGTGCCCCTAATATGTTTACAAAAGTGCCCCTAATATGTTCATATTTTTTTCCATATCTAGTTTTCCAAATAAATAAAATTATAGGAAAAGATAAACTTTTAATTTATAAGGAATAACATCTATTCTTTTTTGTTATTTTATAATGGAGAATGTTTTATTAAACCAAAATTGCTAACATTTGTCAGATTTTTTAAAAAAGAAATGTATTTTTTTAAATGAAGATAAGCTATATATTCTTTTGCAGTTAAATTGTTGGATTATTTAAAACTATGAAATAACATTTAAACAAGCTTTTAGTATATGACGAGAATGAGTTGAGCTATTGCTTCATTAGTATTTTATTATGATAATCTAGAAACCTGCAAAATAATGTGCACACCACAATTGCTAATTATATATGACCTAGCTGGAGCTTGTTTCTCGTTTTTTGACTTTCATTGAACTTAATGTATAAATATTGTAAAATTACATACAATTTATATGTTTTGATGTATATATATTAATGCAGGTCAGACATGAGAGAAAATAAAATTTTGAAATTCCTTTATGTTATGTCATTTTAAACTTTAATATTTTAGTATTTTTGCTTTATATCTAATATTACTATTTATTTTATTACAGTGTTCTTATTGATAATGGCAATAAACAATTTGTGTGCTTTGCTAAAGATGAGGAAGCAAGAAAAATATTGAAATTGGAAAGAAAAGAGTGGCAGAGTCTAACTGAATACGTTCAGCAAACACGAAAATCTATAAAATATTGTGAGGTAAGGTCATAAATAAGCATTAAAAAAATTCATTTACTATATAAAATTATTAATCTAAATTTTTCCTGTTTCATAAAAACAATTATTTCCCAAAATGAATAAATATGAATATCTAGTAAAAGTGAATACTTTTTTGTATATTGAGATTTATTTGTATTGCATCACTGGGAAAATTTTGTAAAATATTTCATGTAATAACTTTTGAGCTTTTTTTATACCATTTTTTTTATAAATTATTTTAAATGAGTATATAAAAGAAATTGATAACTTTACACCTTAATTACAATTACTAATAACATTGATTAAAATTTTTTGTTAATCATTGCTTTAAATTAATTAGAACCAAATAATTTTTTTTGGTAATAAACCATTTCTTTAGATTTCCTAACCTAGTTAAAATAATCATTTTCTTTTTAAATTTGAATTTTTATTTTTATAGTTTTTATTTTCAGAAAAAGAATTCCACAGAAAGGATTTATTTACCTATAATCAATCAAGTATTTTGTACATATTGTTGTAGCAAATCAATTTGTCGACAAATGCTTGTGGAATTCCGTGTCTTTCCTACATCAAGTATGTTGAAAATTTAAGATTTTATTTCCTTGTACTATTTGTTACATTTATCATCATTATTTATAAAAATATTTTTTTAAACTAAAAGTATTTATTGTATTGCATGCTTTACCAATTTAAAACTCATTTTTTAATTCAGAATTATTATCTATAATTTCTGGCTTTTTGAGATTTTTATGTTTTAGAAAACTATAGTCTTATTACAGTATTTAATATCCAACTCTGTATACTTAAATTCTATACAATAGTTTCCAATTTAAAACTTATTTTGTGAATTAAAAAAAAAGGTAAAATTATTTTAAAAGGAAATAAAACTAATTTTCTCACCAATTAACAGTTATTTTTTCTTTTTAGGTTTATTGGCCAATGATTTATATTATGCATGGTGTGTTAACGCTTCTAATGTTTCTGTAAAAGATCATATGATGGAACTTTATACTAAAATTAAAAAGATGCAGTCCTCTTTTTGTTAGTTAATTTTATATTTCAATAAATGTAAAAATTTTGTAAATAGTAATGAAATATTTTAAATGTACAGTTTTAGCCTTTTACTTTTATTTTATTATTTTTCTTATATAATGTCTAACCTTTATCTAGTCAGAAACCAAATATGTCAATTCTACTTAAATAGCAAATATTATTATTGTGACTTATCAAGTACTTAATGGATTTAAAATTTTCCTTTCTTTTAACTTTTGAAAATTATTCAAAGTATCTAAATGAACTGTTATTCCCTTAGAATTCTATTCTAGTTAAGATCATTAAGGTATTTGTTAACGTTAAATATTTTAGCAGAACTGTTAATCTTATATTTATTTTGAAACATTCAATGTCTTCTAGTTAGCATTTATTATTTTCATAAACAAGGAATGAATTTTAACTACTTTTTAATTTATTAGATTTATTTTTAAGTGTAATGTATAAAACTTTTGTTATTACTACATTTGAACCTAAATGCAAATATTGTTAGTTTATGTGTACTGCAAAAGAACACATCTGAGTAAATTAAATTTTATTTAAATTGTTTACATAATTAAGTATAATTACTAAAAATGATTTTTATGTCATGTTATAACTATTCAAAAGTATGTTTATATAGTAGCTCCTCATTTTTATGAACCTCTAATTTACAAATACTTGTGATTTTACTAACTAGTAGTTATTTCCTAATGTAGTCTTATAGCTACTAGTACCCATATCTGTTTCCGTGACCAAGGTCTTGGGAAGCGAAGCATATGCTCTGCTTAAGTGATCAGCGTAACATGAAACCCCAGTGTTTAGTTCCCAAGCATAGTCGGTACTCATTTAGTGACTCATGAAAGGCTGAGTCGATTTTGCTTAGCATGAGGATCAAACCTCCAACCTGTGGGGTTGGAAGGTGAAGCACTAACACTAGGTCACCAAGCTTCAAAATTTGGAGATTTTCTTTTTTCTGGACTCATTTTCATGCTTCTTTCATTTGCATTTATTTTAAATAACATATTTTCAATTTTTTTTATTTAATGGTTGAGAAACTTGGATCAATGTTTTTATTGGAGAATCGTAAACTTTTCAAATTGTGAATCTATATATTGCTGATGTTGAAATTCTATATTTTTTTTAAAAAAATTCCTGTAAAATTTCTCCCATTTATTTTGAATCCCATCTTACAGCCCCATACAATAGAGTATAATCAATATATTCAATTGAAAATATTGTAAAGTATTTTGTAAGGAGAAATCATGGCTGGGAAGTTGATATTCTAGGCACAATGCACTTTATCAAACTATACTTAGAGTAATGTTGCAGAAAGAATGATATCTAGGTCCTTTTGACCAGCAGCTTTAAGTCTTACCATAATTGAAGAAATATAAGAACATTTGCTTGATGACGTAATTGAAGATGAGTTACTCATCCATGAACTTCAATAAAGAAGTCAATTGCTGTCTCAAATATCATATCAAGATTCTCTGAATGTGGACTCAGATGTACATTGTATGTTAGAACTATTACATGATTAGATTATTGAGAATAATGAAAAAGGTTTAAAATATTACAGAATAAATGGACTTAATGCGGCGACTACCTACAAAACTAGCTGATGAAAAGCTAACACGATTGAGGTACTTTTTTGAGAAGAACAACAATTAAATGCTTTACAACAAAAATGACAAAACGTTTTTAGCAAATTAGGGTTTTAAAATAAAAAAAATCATTATTTTACTTGATTTTTCATCAATAAAATAAACATAGAATTGTTTTTATGTATGAATTTTTGTGCTACTTAATGACGTGCTACTTATATAGTATGTACTAAATAATTTTTTTCTAATAGTACTTATAAAGAGAATAGTTTGAAAAAAATATTTTGAAGATCTAACCCTGAATTTTCTATTTTATGATTTATTTTTTGATCGCTACAAATTCTCAAAAACGAGTATCTACTGTATAATATTATAATTAAAATTGTGAAATTTTTTTTTATATTTTTTTAAAAACACTATTAAAATTTTATTTCCAGAAAAATCAGGAATAATTTACTTTCAAAGCATAAGTTAATTAAGTAATATTTTTATTATAATGAATCTTTTGGTAAAAATTCCAAATTATGAAGCATTGTAAAATATGTTAATGAATTATTTTATAGTTGATGGCATGTTTACTAGAGATAAAATGTTTAAGCTGATTGAATTAACTAATCATGTTTTGAAATTACATTGTTTTAGATATTAATGTATTTTTTATATGATTTTACTTTGTATAAAAACATTTTTTGTGTGTTGTATTTATTAAAAGAAATTAATAATTTTAAAATTATTAAAAACATTTTTGTAAAGAATTCTGTTTAAGTTTGAATTGTTGAATCTTTTGAATCCTTTATAAGTGAATAAAAGTCAAGTATGTATAATATATATTTTTATACTTGCATGATTTTTATTCAAGTATGTATAAAATATTTATATTTTTTATTCAGTTGAAATATGTTAATTATGATACTATGAAATTATAAAATTTGAATTTGAAACTTATGTAATCCAATGACCATTTTGCTTTAAGATAGTCTTTCTTATGTGAAATATAATTACTCATATGATTCAAATATATTTGTCATATTCTAGGAATATTAATTTATTTAATGAAGATATTTAAATAAAATTTATGTTTTATAACATAGTTTTAATCTATATATTCTTCTGTTATCAAATCATAAAATTTAATTGACTTGACATTTACATGTGTGTCACTATGTGCCTTATTTTTTAAAATATGTATTTTTGTGTATTGTTGAAAAATCAATATTGTTTATAATTCCTTGTTGACTTGTAATTATTTCATGTGTAAATTTAAGATTATTTTTGATAAAATAAATGTTGGTAATTGTGTGTTTTTATTTAATGATGAATTCTATGCATTTCTATTTAATATTTTAGCATCATCTTCATTGAATTATCAAAACAGTTTTTATGAATTGATGAGGTAGACCTTTAATTCTTTACTTGAAATAGCAAGGTCAACATTAAATCTTTTGCCAATTGGTTATTAAATTAAATACTTCTACTATATATATTAACTTTTTGCTAACACAAATAACACTAGAATATGCCATATATTACTCAAATCATTAAGAGTAATATGTGAGAAATAATTTTAAAAATAAAAATAGATTATAAAATTTCATGTCACT
>JAPDSC010015844.1:0-16613 GCA_026290005.1 Latrodectus geometricus | reverse complement strand
GACGTTTTACAAACTCATATGCAGAATCTGTATCGGCTTTTCACACAATCTGTGTGATTAATCAAGAAATCTGAAAGGTTTAAAAAAGTATTGATATTTACTAACTATTTATATTTTTCAAATTGGAAACATTAATTCTGTATATTTACATTGTATTTTTTACATTTTCTCCAAAAGTATCTTTAATTTCTTAGTATTGAAATTTCATTAAATGATAATGTATCTCTTTCTTGTTTAGTATAACAATTATTAGTATTTTAAAATGTAAATATAGTCTCTATTAATATGTTTTAATATAATTAAACAATATTATCTCTGTTATTGTTTTCATAATAAAGGTAAACAAAGCTTTTTTAAAGTTGTTATTAAAACTGTTATGAAAACAAAGCTTATTAAAATTGAAGTTGAATAAAATTATTTGTAATAATATTATCTAATATTCCACAGAGTTGTTTGATGTGCGTAATGGAAATCTTTTATGATTATTGAAAAGTTAGAACAGATCAAAGAATTAATCTCCTGGGAAGCAATTGGAAATAGTGGACTAATGCTAAAAATGGGAAAGATTTATAAAAATATTAATTAGAATGATTTGAAAATTCTTTATATAAGTAGTATGTCCATTTAAGTAAAAAGAAAAAAATGATGTAAATTATTCATGAGAAAAATTGCTCAGAAATCCTAAAAATTGCTCATGAGTTTTAAATTATGCATGGATCTAAATATAGTCAAATTCTGTTTATATTTTTGTAATGCAACGGATATTTTTTATATGAACGCAAAAAAGATAGACTAATCCAAAATTTTGAAACGATATTTACTTTGGATCACTTGATTAAAAAAAAATTACATCTCTTTCACAGGAGCAACAAAGTTGTAGAAGATAAACCAAATTTCATACAAAAAACTGCCAGAAAATTAAACTTCATTCATTCACATAGAATTGTTCAAGATAAATGATAGCGCATGCTGAAATTGGTCAAAAAAAAGAAAACTCTATTTAAAGTCGCTTTTCTAGAAATAAATCACAATTATTAAGTAGAATGAGTGATGTTATGATTTTTTAAAAGTATAAAACAAATATCCATTTACTGTCAAGGAAAAGCGTAATCAAAACAACAAGAAAATTATCTAGCTCCTGTAAAATTTCATATTGTATTCTATATGTAATTTCATATGTATATTCATTTTAAGTATTTAGAATCGGTGATATTTTTATACTACGTTTAGTATCTTACATTTAACACTGAATAAGAACGATTTTTAAAACTTAACAAATTTTTGTTTGATTTCAGCAAAGTGTTGTTGATATATAAATACTTTTAAATTCATTATACCTAAACTCAGGAGAATATTTATGAGTTCTAAAAAGACAGACTATCAGTTATGCATCAATAAGTAGTTTTTCATCTTCCCGTGATTCCTCGCCTAGAAACAATATTTTCATTTGTTTAAAAAACCGCTGTTAACACCGTACCGTCTAAAGTTCATTAATTGGATTTATGCTTCGTGTGTTCCAATCACTTCCCACGCAAATCTATATTTGACCAGACTTCTAGAACAACAAGAAAAATTATACTACTAATATTTATGAAGATGTAAATATTTAGGAGAGGATCTATCAAATTTTAAAGTATGATTATCTGAGCAGGTGTCAAAACACAGTGGCAAGTATATATATATGCATTGCAAGAACTCCAGTATTAATCAATAAGTCTTATTGAAACTCAACAATATGAAGTTCCTTCAATTTCTTCCTATGTGCCTTGCAGTTTTCGTTGTCATTTTAGTTGCTATGGTCCCAGGTATACTTGTTTTATAATTATTATTACTTTGAATGTTTGATTTTATTTATCTAAAATGTATTTTTTATATAATCTGGAATTTCTGTTTCCTCGTTTATTACATATATTTCATTAAAATTTCCGTCGTAAAGAAATTGTGAAAATAAATCATGATAATATTCTTCATTCTAAAAATTATATATATATGCACTTATACCGGAATTTTTTTTCTTTTCAGAGACCCTTTGTGGTGTAAGTATATTTTTGTTCATGAGCATTTTCGTTTCAGATTAATATTGATAAATGTAATCATACCATATATCACGATTGAAGATTATTTTAAAATAAACAAAACTTCTATATTTTCCTAAAACAGTTAGGATAAAATTTACAACAACAGAAGAGTATATGTTTTGTATTTAAGACACAAGGGAATTATTATTAAGATTTATTTCACTTCAGTTTTATCTCTAAAAATTATTTAGATAAAAAAATTAAATAAATAAAAAGTTGAATTACTCTAACACATAAATAAAATAAATATAACATTTTTTTTATAAATTTGCAGTTTTTTATCTTAACAATTAATCGCTACAGTATATAGTCAAAATTTGTCTTAGTTTATTGTTGTTAAACTATGACAATTATATATAATTATAATATTTGCAATAAAGCTTAGTTATAATATAAAAGTAGCAACTATAAGCAAACGACAATTGCAAATTGCCTTCGTAAGCAGAAAGTAACTATAGAACCACATTACCCTTCATGTCTTTCAGCAAATAAATATATGTGCGTAAAACAATGTGAATCCGATAAGTTTGAAATGTAAATTATGTATTAGAGCAATTTAAAATAAATCAAATGTAGTGAAAGTGATAAATAATTATGAATATAGTTAACAAAATGGAGCCCTAAAGTTATTGAATATTTACAATACTATCTAAAAATGTAAAAAATTTTGTCTTGTATTTCTCATGGTGACTTCATTATAATATCCCCGTTGTTGAGTATTAAGACTTTTAAAAAAATTCATTCTATTATTGCAAAATAACTGTAACTAAGGGAACCGAAATAATATTAAAATTACTACATTTAATTCGCTTTGGAAAAACTAACTGAACGCCAGAAAGAATCTTACTCATACTAAAGTCTTTTTATAAAACCATCCACTTATAATATAAATACTGTTTATATAAAAAAATTTAAATTAAAAAGAAAACAACTCTCTATATTACACTATTAACGTAAATGATTGAAAATAATTTCCATTCTCTCATAAACCATTGAAACTAATTCTTAATTTTATTATTGTTCTTAAAATTCGTAGTAAAAGGTGCTTATTATTTTGAAAATATATTTAGTATGATTCTAACATATGTGATAAATTTTTTTATTTTAGGGTCGTTGGCCTCGTGAGTAAAAAATTTTCAGTCCTATTTTATCGTAAAATTTCAACAGAAAATAATACCAATATATATATATATATATATATATATTAAATATAGTATGAAAAGTATAATGCACGTAATGCATTTTCCAAATTTTTAAAGCACTTATATAATGCTTTGTATATAATTTTTGCAAAGCATTGAGAATATTTGATCAAGCTTGATAAGAACTTTGATTTTTAATTATTATTATTTATTTATTTGGGAAACATTATAATTTTTTTCTCATTTGTTATAGTTTTAAATTAATAAAATAGAATATCAACATTAAAATAATTATTTTAGAAAAGGCAAATTATGAATGAAAATACTATTTCTTGATAACTAGCAAAGGCTATTTTGTAATAAAAAAAAACACGCGAAGTATCGTTTACTTCAAAATATAACTATTTTTCACATTTAATCATTTGTTGCTTTTAGTCAAGCGCTGCAGAATCACGTGTTCAGAAGCACGTGATTAGTAAAATGCTACAAATGCTTAAATGTAGTAACGGTTATATAAAGGAATAAGAAAAATTCACTGTATACATGCAATAGAAAAAAAATGATTTCTTAATTATTGAATTTTTTCTTTTACTTTTATAGTTTTTATTTTTACGTATATACAGATTTATAAAACAAGAATAAGAAAGAAAATGACGTTATTGCACAGAAAAATTATGTTTTTAATTATGAATTATGCTTTTTTAAATATGAATATTAATAATATTACTAAAAATAAGGGAAATAATTTTAAAATATTCTGAAAATTCTGTTTTAATTGCAAATTTAACTGCTTAAAATATTTTTTTAATCTACACTCACAAAAATTTTAACGATCTTACTATTTTCATGTATTTATTTCTTGCCTAAGACAAATATGATATTCTTATAATTATATAATACTTTCAGTTTTCCTTTATTTTTAAATCTGTCAAAATAAAAGACAGATTTAAGAATAAATATTAACTAAAACAACGTATGATTAAATAAAATAATGTTTCAAACATGAAATCAAAACATCTGCTTTGAATCAATAAGATTTTCCTAATACAATATTCATTATAGAAAATTTAGTTGCTTAAGTTAAAAATTAATTTAATAATCATTCTTGTAATTGCAAAATGATGTATTTTTTAAATGTAATATAAAATTTTGTATGTAAAATTGTGCGAACTAAAGCAACATGCTTATTTATATACATACATTATTTAAATAATTGTATAGGAATTATTGCAATAGGAATTTAAGTAAAGTAATGATAGTGTTATAATATAAAATTAGAGTCTTTGTATTCTATATTTAAGACATGATAAATCAATAAAATTTAACTTTCATTTTAAAATGTGAGAAGCAATATGTGTTTAAAGTATGTAATGAAACATTTATCAAAATTATTTTATAGGTGGATTAAAAGTACACAAAGAATTTTTAACATAGAGTATAATTAAAATTCATTTATTATTTTTTACTTCTAATTTTTCAGCTCATTTGAATGGTGATCAGTTTGGTAAGTATAAAATGCACTTTTCATAAAAATTGTTTACTACATTTTAATTATAAGTCTTAATGCTATCATATTAGATATACAGATAAAGTAAAATTGAAAAGAATAATGAAATAAATTATAAATCGAATACTTTTACATATAAAAGGAATTTATTCTGTGATAACTGTATTTCTAATTGTTTCACTTAGTTTAATGTTATAACGATCGACGGTATTATCATAAAGCAATGAAATATTCTATCTCGTACTTACTGTTCAAACTATTTTTGTAACACGAATCTTAAAAAAATTAATGCTCTCATAATTTATCTGCTTATAATTCAGTATTATTATTGACATACATTGATGATATTTTTATTGTTGAAGGAATCTCAATAATAATTCATTCCAGTAGGATTTATTTACTTTGATTTATTTACTGAATTAATTTGAAGGAAGTTAGATAGCAGTTAAAATGACAAAGCTATTTAAAATGATGAATTGTCCATTTACTAATAATTAATATACAGTTATGAAACATTAATATTTTTCATAGAATATATCTTTTAAGTGTTTCTGAATGCATGAAGCAAATATGAGAATAATCATTTCAATGCAAATTTGCAATATGATATTTTTTTCCAAAAATCACTTTGTCATTCTTCAGTTTTTTTTTTTTTTTAACTTAATTTTATGCAGATCATTTAGGTTAATTATCTTAATTATGACCTCACGTGGTTCAACAAAATGAATATTCTATTATTTTTAAAAATCACTTTTTGAACATATTTTTGTAAAAGAAAAAAAACAACATTATTATTTTAAAATAATGCTATAAATCACGTAGAATAGAAGATAAACAAATCATGGAAAATCGTAACATAAAAATGCTTATTAATTTTATGTATAATTAGCTACTAATTATACATAGAAAAGAACAAACTGATAACTTGAAGGTTAATAACAGTATATTTAGACAATTTAGATACATATATATGTGTGTGTGGATTACATAAATATAATTAGCGTCATATAAGTATAATTATTTAATTTGTTTTATTTTATAAGATGGAGCAGTTGCTGCAGTGAATGAAGGTAAGAACCATTTTCTATCGCAATGTCTTTCCAATAATTATTAAACTAGTTTATCTCTAAAAATATATGAATTTAATCATAATTTTAAAATTTATCTTAATTTCCTTGTTAAGTAAATGTATTAATTAATGAAAAATTAATTTTTCTTTGCCAGATCCTGATCTTTATCCATGACGATCTATCACTTCAAAATCACGCACATTTCACAAACGTGCTCGTTTGATTCAACATCAGAAAAATAATCTTTCTAGAATGTCATAATCCTTGAATAAACATTTTATTCATATATTTCATTTGTGTTAATTATCATTATTTTTCTTCGCATACATTATAGTATAATTATTAGCAATGAAATCATTAGGAAAAGTTATAGTTTATTCAAAAACAAGAGAAGTATTAAAATTAAGTAGTTGCATACAAGTCAGAAATTTATTTACAATTACGAATTCATTCACAATAATCACATTATGGTTTTAATTAATTCTTTTAAATTTTGTTTAAATCATTTTCAATGTTTTTTTTAATTGTTCTATTTTAACCTTCTTTTAGTTATAAAGAAAAGTGTTTTTTTATAACTAAAAGAGAGTTAGACATATTTTTAGTTCTAAAGAAAAGTTATGGAAGTAATTTTTGATGACAAAAATTATAATTGCTTCCAACCTCTACTTCATAAAAGTAACATTGGTTTCTAATTATCCTTATTTCAACATTTTATTTATTTTATCAGTTCTCCGCCTTGTGCATTACTATTAAAATTCCTGAACTTAAGATTAATTTTTGAATTAAAAATTAGTGATTTCATTTATTTTTAACATTTATTGTTGGATTAGTCACTATATTTTTATATGCTACAAAAATATGTATGCAGATCCAATTTTAGCTTGAAGCTATAAAAAAAATGAAGAAATGGTTGAAAATGTATAATTTGTACTTTTTTAATGGTTGATTTTGGAAAAACATTTTTTGCCTAAGAAACATGAATACGAATTGACAAGAATAAATCCGTGAAATGTAAAGTTTTTTGAAATCTTATATAAAATTTCAAAGAATGCTTGTAAATTTACTTCTTAAACACTGTAATAAAAATGACTTGAAAAATTTAAACTAACACAGACATTTTAATAAAATTTAGAAAATTATCGATCTTCGGATACTTAGAATGCTAATTGATTTTCTCTGTCAGTACTTTGCAGATAACATTTTATAATTTCTTTTTTAAAAAAGCTTTTCAAAGAATATTTAAAAACTGTTATTTTATCAATACAGTGTTTTTTAAGAAAAAAAATATTAATTGTATTATTATTTTGAGTAATATAATATAGTTTAAAGAATTTAAATAGTATAATTAATATATAATTCAAAAATGAACAATAAAATGAGTAATGAAACAATTTTAAATTTTATCTACTTTATAAATATGTTCCTATTTAATATAAAACATGCCATCAAAAAGTACAAGAATACCCAAAAATATCATCTGAAAATTATTTGCAAATTGTAAATTGAGATTTCTATTTCATTTGAAAGCAACCTACACAAGTGCAAACTAAGCTAGGGTTATAAACATGTGTACATGTTTTAAAATACTTCTTACATTGCTCATTATATTTTATAAAGAAATTGATAATCTTGATAATCTATAATTTTTATATGTGATATTCCCATATAAGCGTTAATTATATTTTACTGATGCTAAAAATTTAAATTTTAATGTGGTGTCTTTTTGTGTTTTTTTATTCAAAATTATCTTTCTTGGTATTGAAATTGAATTTGTGATGTAACTTTTTATTACAAACAGCGAAATATTAGTTTATTCTATTCAAATCAAATACACAGATACATATAAATTTGTTTTTAAAAAAAATTAATATGGGCAAAGAGTTTTTAACTTGCTTAAAAAAAAATTTATATAAAATTCAGTATTGGTCAATCTAATGAATATTGCGCAAGTTTTTTAGCTTAACATTTTTTTTTTAAGATTCACTTACTCGATCTTTTTTTCCTATCAGCAAAAAATAAACAAATATTTTCCCTTGAGGCTCTTTTTTTCGATGATTATTATCTGCTTTACTAAGTAACAAGTTTTATTCTCAAAATCAATAAAACTTCATTATTTTAAGTACCTGATTACATTAAAGCACTCAAATTAATAATGAAGCTACGGGGGTAAAATATGTACATAAGTTGATATTTACAATATTTAAAAAAAAATTTTGAATTAAGGAACACTAATGATCTTCAATGTTATAAAGAGGTCTTCAAAAATCTAGCATGTAGTACTGCATCTGGCCTCATGGATGATAACATGTAAAAAAATCATACAACCGCTTATATTTGACACTACAAATATGACTATCCATTATAATATTATTATGGACAATGATATTTTTTACATGACGAATAGTGAATTTAATAAATGAAAAATTTAGGAAATGAATGGGAAACACGTGCAACTATACACATAAGCAAATCTTTCGGACAGAATTTGTTTTCTATAGTGTGTATTTCATTCATTAAAATAAATAACAATCAAGTCTTCTGAATTCTTGCTTTAGCTTAGCAGGTTTTTAACATTCTAGACACGCAAAAACGTGTCAATATGAAATGAGTATACAAAGTTATGAAAAAATAACTTATATTTGCTAATGAACAGTTGTATTTCGAGTATCTTTCACTTTGTTTACCTAATTGTAAGAAAAAAAAATGGAACCATTTATTTCATCACGAAACAGTTTTATTTATTTTCAAAGTAGTTTCATTTATTTGCACAACTGGATTCGTGTTTTGAAAACTCTATTTCATTATGCATTAGTCTTTTCTTTTTAAATCTAATGACAATATTAAACATGATCATAAATTAATCATGGTTATTGTAAACAAAGCTTAAGACTTAGTTAAACAACAATTTATAATTTTAATAAATTATCTAATAGTTTTTGATAAAATTGAAAATTTCAAAAAATTTGTTGGATGATTATTTATTTTTCAATTTGAAGTTGAGATCTAAAGTTTGCATACTATCTAAATAAAAATATCCTAATTGTCAAATCTGAAAGCAGCAGTTATACTGAATATTTTCCTTCTTTTTCCATTTTACTTATTTTTGGTGTTTGTTTCCTGTTAATTGCGAAATTATGCGATAGTAGGATGTGAATTTAACAATCATACCTTTTAAATTTAATTCTTAAAATTGTGGTTGATTTAATTACATTTTCATTTTATGAACATTATTTGCATAAAGTTCTGATTTTCCATAGTGTGAACAGTTTTTTAAGAATTCTTAAAATATGTTATAAACTACTTCAAAAGTTTAATTCATCCTCTAATGTAGAAAACTAAACTATTTCTATGCACCCGTAACAAGACTTATCCGCTCAAACACGTCAGTAAAAAGAGCATGATTTACCTCAGATCTTGTTTATAAACAAACTACAAATGTTTTTTGATTACAGTTTTAAGCGTTGCATTTTGTAAAATCATAGTTGTTAAAATTTGAATTTCTAAATCTATTTCTCAAAAATTTCTTTCAATTGCTACTTACATCTTGACACCTTATCAGCCGAAGACTGTCGTGAGGCACTTTAGCATCCACCAAGTAAATTGGCTTTTCATAGTTAATGGGTCACGTGTAGCAAAGATAGAAACACGAAAAAGTTTTAAATATACCTGGGATATTTTACTCTGAAGAGTGGTGTTCTACCACGGGGAACGGTAAGTTCTGTTGATTACATTTAGCAAGAAAAAAGCCATTGAAATTGTTTCCCAATTTTCTGAAAAAAGAAGTTGGAGCATTGAAAAAGAGTTCCTACACAAATGGACATTGCTCGATTGTCAAGGACATAGTTTTCGAAAACTTAATATTTTTGGAAAAAGACAAATGAGTTAATATACTTATGAATGAAAGTCTTGGTTATTATAAAAATGTTATTAACTTTTTACAGATTAAACTTGAATATCTACAGTTCAGAACCAATGTTCAAATTGATTAACAGAGAATATCAAAAATATTGATTTAGAAAATTAGCTAAGCTTGTAACACGAATTAAAAATAATAGTTTTCCTAAGCTGATATCATATATTTTCTTGGTAAGACATAAAATTTGAAAAAGTTATATTATAGAAAAAATTGGAAGGATTTATGTGTGAATTTCATGGGAAAAGTATTTGTAATGATATAGATAAGAATAAGTATGATTACATTAATGTACAGATGTTATGCTACCTCCCAATAAATTTTCACTAGTAAAGCAAATATTACACTAGTAAATATTACATGTAAATTTGAACAGCTACTTTTAATATAAATCTTCCAGAAAAAGTATCCAAACCATCTTCAATTAACCGTAAATATAAAAAAATATACTTGTTATCTGTATATTTATTTGTTATCTGTCATTTTTAAATGGTAGAAGCAATGTAAAGTGGCTTCAACCATTTAAAAATGAACCTAATAAAATTTATACTGGTAAAAAATTATTTATATAGTACACATATAATCAAAGTAAGAAATATATTCTTTAATAAACTGGTGATTGTTAATAATAATAACTTCTTTTAAAAAATACTTACATAATTATTAATTAATAAGGTGGTAATTAAAAATAATTAACAATGAAGTTTGTGTGTGTGGTCATTGTGATTATTAATTAGACACAACTTATGTCAAGTTTAAATAGCTTTTTTAACTACTGCCTTTTCAGTAATGACTAAAACTTTTTCCAGGAGTTCCCTAAAATTTGCATCCAAACCTCACACAATTGTCTTTCTCTGTGATAAAGCACTAGAATGTGCCAAATTCACTAATATTTTAAGATTTCATATTAATTGGAGAAACATCAAATTGTGCATCTATAGGCTCAGTGAAATGGAATTAATACAAATAATTATTTTCTTTTATTAGAAAAATAAAATAAATGAGAATTATAATTCAATCCCTCTTTAATTTCTCACAATAAATATAAACCCGATATAAAACGTTGATCAACACATGGAATCAATTCGTGCTTTTTAACAGAAAATGTCTATAGCTGAATTTCAAGTAAAAACCTGTTTATTTTATGATCTTACCAGATATGAGAAAAAATATGATTTGACCTGTCATTGATGAACTTTAATTCCCCATTTTAAATAAATTTTATTTAATCAATAAAATTATAATACAAAAATATTACTAATTAACAAACCTTTTACGAACTAGCAACTTATTCAATATTACTTGTCTTTTTTTTTTTTCATACACCAGAATTACTGAATTTAAAATACCTTAAGATTATTAAATGGATAAACGCTTACTTATTAACGATATTTGCTGGTTCCAAGAACAAAATAAAAATAATTGTCACAGAATATGCCCTAGATAATTATGTGATGGAATAAGAAAATTAATAAATATTTAATATAAAACATCAAAAATTTTATATGTCCTATACGACATCAAAATATTTTCGTTCTGTTTTAGTTTATTTTCTTGTTAAACTTAAGTCAATGTTATAATAAATTTTCCGACATTATTAAGTTAAGAGCACACACAGAGAGCTTAATCATAAAAAGAGACTTAAATTATTTAATACTTCTTTTGATCACACACTATCATACTATTTAAGTAAATATTGTTAATTTTAAGTAAATATTATTTTTAAAATATAAATGAATGAACAATTTAAAAATAATATAGATGAAATTCAAGTGAGAATAGTTATATGAGCTAAATTAATTGATAAAAAAATTTTCTATTATGTAAAGTGCACATTTTCGTTTATTAATTACTCAATTACTTGCTCTGTCACAATTAGTTTATTTAAATTCATTCACTAGAATGATAAATATCTGTTTCAATCAATTTAGATTTATTTCTGAAATGTTATTGCTATAGCGGCATAATTATTTTGTAAACTTAGAAGAAAATATTAAGTTTTATTGATACAATAAGAAATTTAATCATCTTATTATAATATTTACTTTATTTCATTTAAATTATGTATAGTTCATGAATCCTAAAATACATTATGAATGCGTAAGTATTATGTGAAAGCAATAAAACTGAAAACTTTTCTACGAAAATTTAAAATAATATAAATAAAAAGGTGCATAATATTTTTACATACATATTTAACTCAAATATGCAAATTTAAGGGAAAGTAAAAGATAATTCTCTGCATTTACAGAAATATAATAAAAATTGAAAAGTTTCATTATATCTCAGAAAATTATTAAGTGATAATAATTTAAATAAAAAAAGAATAATTTTAATTACTAACTAATTTAATGTCATTTTACCAATTATCAAATGATAACTTAAGATTTTAAATTAATTTACATCATAAAGGTTACGCGTATTCTGTAATTTGATTAATATTTTTTCACAGTATTAATGACAACACTTAAAAGAAATCTCTATTAAAAATAGAAATGATGATAACACAATTCCTATAATATATAAATTAAATGCTCCAATTAATTCGTGAAAACTGAGGGGAATCGCGTGATCTGTATTGAGATTTGCAAGCTTCAGGTAACTGTTCTTTAAATTCTTTTTGAAAAAATAATCGGAGAGCATTTTGTCATAAATACCGGACTCGGCTACGTGAGTGGAGAAAAGATTGATTTTCTCTGGACAACAGAACTTGCGACTCATGTACATTCCCATTGGCCCCTGGTACACACTATCTTTGGAAACAGTCACTCCTTTGATCTGATGTTGCCACATGAATGTCGGAAGAAACACAGCTATTCCATCTTGTATGACAGATTTCAGCACACTTTCCACCGTTCCATCGATCCTCCAATCATTTTCCTCTATCAAAGCACCAAGTTTCCTTAAATTTCCGTCTGGGCTCAATTTAAAATAATTCTCGAATGCTGAATAACGAAGAGTACTACATTTGTATTTTCCCTGCAGAACAAGCCTTGTCAACTGGGCGAATGTGTCTACACTGCCTTCTTTTCTCGGCATCATAAGGAACGAAAGGATGACTGACAAGTAAAAATAACTTATCAAACTACAGCCTAGATACCACCATGCCAATAAAATACGGTCTTTGGAACTGGAAAAGACACTAATATCCTTAGATTGCCTTAAAAAATCAGATAGGACGTTGAAATAAAGTTTCACCAATGAATGTTTAGTAGAAAGCAATATTCGTAGAATAATGGGCATGACAATAAATATAGTCAAAACTGAAAGCCATACATTAATATCAAATGGATCAATGAAGACATATTTCTTCGATATTGGCATAGGAGGTTTAGTGATAAATCTGTAGTCACCATATGCATAAGGTAAGGAAGGTATTCTTTTACCAAGTCTATCGTACTTGGTATACATTCGTCCAATCCCAATATCTGCATCATTCGTTTCAATTGGTTTCAAAAATTCATCTGGAGAATTTACTCCGTCTAGGAATGGAATTATATAAATTGGAACTCTCATTGCTTGGGAAAAAAATTGAAAGAAACTCCCTTCGATGCCTCCCACAACTTCTTAACCAGATGAAAAGTTGGCAACTTCAAGAATGTCCAATCCTGTATCTACGTATACTTTCAGCATTTTAAAACAAAGCACTTAAGACTTGATTGTTTTCACTGCCTACAGCTGTGTGATAGTGCTTGAAATCATAAATCACTTTAAAAGAATTGAAAAATAATTTTTTACTATTTAAATTTTCTAAAATGGTTCTTAAATGATTTTTTCAAAATATGTATTTTCTTTCTAAATTAAAGAAAAGTAACCAAAATTCTCTTTTTAAACGTTGAAAGAAACAACAGTATTCTTTTATTTGATTATTCTCTTACAAATGGTAAGAAAGTTGAAAAAATACTAACATAAACATAAGGCTCTAGTAAAAAATAACAAAAAAATTTTAAAGTGCATCTGAATGATTTTTTATTTACTCTCAGATTTTTCTTACCATAAAAATCCTTCATAATTCAGGAGCTGAAACAACCAATTAAAGTAATGAACATTTACAGCTATATACATATGAAACATCCGATTATTGGGAAAATATGTTAGCGTGCAGAAAAAGAAAGGCGAGTTATTTTAATTTTGTCATGTAATATGTTTCTGAATTAAGGTGGATTGGTAGAAATGATTGTTTTTTATCGTTTCTAAGCAAGACTATTCCTGTACAAACAGTTAAAATAAAGAGATGAAAATAGTAAGAATTTTGAAAAATGCTTAGTCAGTGTAATGTTTGTTGTTTATTCACTTCAGATAATCAAGAGATTAAACATAACTTTATTAGTTACAAAAACAATATTAAGTTAATTCCATCAGATCGTCCTTCTTTCTGTAGCACATTCAAATAACTTCTTAAAACCAGTCTCTCTTGTTGCCAGATACAGCTTAATTAATTATAAAATGAAAATAAATTTTTATATATTAAGTACATCACATGCCCCCTTTTAGCTTTTAAATCTATAATAATCCTTCATGTGTGATGGAAATTTTACAACACGTCCAGATCTGGTCTGATAATGGGTATTATCTTGACAATTCAATACACTTGGTGACTTCTTAACAAGATTATGATTTTTTTGAGTTACAAGCTGAATTCTCCTCATTAATATCACTATCACTCAATGGAAAATCTAAGTCAGCGTAAATAGATTCAAAATTTCTTTTAACTTTTGATAATTTTAAATATTTTCTATTTCTCGTAAGGACGCGATTATTTGAAGCTTGCACATTATAAGACCTTGGGTTTTTATTAACAGAAAGCACAGTTCCTGGCTCCCAAGTTTTATTCTTAAAATTCCATATGCACACATTATCCCCTACTTTTAAAGGCTTTAATATTTTAGTGTTTCTATCAAAATAAGACTTTTGTTTTTCTTGACGTTGCTTTAATAATTTTGGTACTTCTCCAAATATCTCCACATTTAGCAATTTATTACTAATGGGTAATTTTGTCTCCGGCTAAACATCAGTTGTGCTGGAGACAAACCTAATCCAGAAATGGGAGTATTTCTATACTCTAATAGTCCTACAAAAAGACGTTTGTTATCCTCATAAGCTTTCTTAAAAATTGCTTTTATAATTCCAACAGCTTTCTCAACCATTCCATTGGATTGTGAATGATGTGGACTAATAAATTGACATTCTATATCCCATTCTTTTATAAATTTCTTAAACTCAAAACTATTAAAGGGATTGTTATCACAAACAATTATTTCAGGTACACCAAATCTAGCAAAGATTAGTTCTAAGGATTTTATTATGCTTTCCACTGTTTTAGTAGTTACCTTTTCTACTTCAATCCATTTTGAGTAATAATCAATCACGACCAAATAATTATTATTTCTGTAAAACATTAGGTCAATGCCAATTTTTTGATATGGTCTGCTCGGTACATCATGAGGCATTAATGGTTCTTTAGACTGAGCCTTCCTAAATTTTTCACAAATAGCACATTGCTCCACTATATTTTCGATATCTTTACTAAGGCCAGGCCAATAAAATATTTCTCTTGCCCTATTTTTACATTTTTCTATACCAAGGTGAGATTCATGTATTAAATTTAGCATTTCTTTGCGCAATGATACAGGAACTACTAATTTATTGTTTGAAAATAGTAAATCATCAATATAAACAAATCACTTTGCAATTTATAATAATTTCTAAGGCCTTCAGGAATTTTCTTCTTATTTGGCCATCCTTCCTTACAGTAAGTTAAAATAATTTTAAGTTCTTCATCATTTTCTAATGCATTTTTAAACTGTTTGATTCTGCGTTCACTCATGGGTAAATGTTTTACAATAGAATGAACCATATTTAACATTTCTGGGTCATCTCTTACCTTATCTTTAATGTATGCCCTAGATAATGTATCTGCTAAATACATCTGACTACCGGGTAAATATGAAACACTGTAATCATATTTTAGCAATTTTAAGAGCATTTTCTGCAAACGAGTTGAAATTTTATTGATTGGTTTTTTTAACAATTGCCAATAATGGCTTATGATCTGTTTGAATGAGAACCCTATGACCGTATAATAAATTATTGTATTTTTCAAAAGAAAATTAATGGCTAAAAATTCCTTCTCAATCTGAGCATACCTCTTTTCATTGTCGGTAAGACTTCTAGAAGCAAATGATATTGGGTGATTATCCTGCATTAAGCAAACACCTATTCCATCTTTTGAACTGTCACATTGTAAAACTGTTTCTTTTTTACTATTAAATACTTTTAAAACAGGTGTTGAGCTTAAAAGTACTTTAATATCGTTAAATGCTTTATCATGTTCATATGACCATTGAAAATCTACACCATTTTTTAATAATTCTCTCAAAGGGGCTGTTATTATATCTACATTTGGTAAAAATTTTGAGAGAAAATTAACCATACCTAGAAGTCTTCTAATATCCTTTTTATTTCTAGGCTGAGTTAATTCCTTAATAGCCCTTACATGATTTGAGTCAGCTTTTATACCTTCTCTAGAAATTATTAATCCCATATATTTAACCTCATTTACTTTAAACTGAAATTTATCTGGATTAAATTTTACATTATTTAATTTTGCTCTGTTCATTACCTCAATTAATATTTCATCATGCTCTTCTTCACTAGTCCCAGAAATAATTATATCATCAAAATATATTTCAATTCCTTTTATATCCCCAAAAACCTTTTGATTACGCTTTTGAAAAACTTCAGGTGCGGAAACAATTCCAAATGGTAGACGATTGAACTTATATCTTCCAAAAGGAGATTTAAAAGTACATAAATCAGAACTACTTTCATCTAATGGGATTTGCCAAAATCCTTTTTTTAAGTCTAGCACTGAAAAATATTGTTTACCTTCTAACCTACTAA
>JAPDSC010015823.1:0-11216 GCA_026290005.1 Latrodectus geometricus | reverse complement strand
ACGTGATTCAGTAGTTCCGATGACGTTTTTAATTAGTTATGTAATATTGAGAAAATTATGGAATTACGAGATTTTGATTTAAAAATAATATATGAATTGTCTAATACATATTAATTAAATCTAAATTAATTTTTTTTAAAAATCTTATAGCAGTTTTTTTACATTTAATTTATAATGACAAAAGTAAATATGAATGCTTAATATTTTATTTCATTAGAAGAAAAAGGAAAAATGGAATAAAAAAGATATCGTTTTAGATACTTTCAATTTTAATTGTTAAGCGTCAATATATATAGATAAATAATCTTCCAAATGTATAAATATTTTGTTTCTTAATTTAAACACGCTATTAAATTTATTTACCACAAAAGTACGTCTTAAATAAAATTAAGAATAATGTAACACAATTACATACAAATGTTTAAACTTCATAGCATTTGTTCTTTAAAGATTATTCTATAATTTGAGATAAGTTTATCTGGCATAATTAAATAATAAGATAATTGAGATCCGAATTTTTAATCTGGTCTAAACTTTGGTTTAAAGAAAGATATTTTAGTCTAGAGCGATCATTTAGTTCTAAGAATGTAAGAATTAATTTTGGTGAAGGGAACATTATTGCTGTCAAAGTACTCTTTATTAAATCATTAATATTTGCATCAATTATTAGTTTTAATTTCTATATTCCATAAGATTTCATTTGCACGAAAACACTTTTTCCTAAAATATTTTCCCTAAAAAGTTCACAAAACGACGTAAGTGAGAAGATATTTATTATTCGTTACCAAAGGAGACGATTTATAAAACTCTTAAAATAATTTATATAATGTTTTATGTGCTTGGACAATTAACTATGACGCCATTAGGCTCCTCTTTTTGGCACAAGGAGCAAAATTAATGGCATCTTGTCGTGAGGGACACACAGTAGGTTGCCCACCTACTGGGTGTCCGTTATAGTGGGTAGTTCCCTGTAATTTAAAATGAAGTACCAAGTATACGATACAGGGGCTCTGACTTAGGAGCTGTTAAGAAGCCCTAATGTCATCCATAATGAATTCAGTATTTTTTCTTATAAGTTCTTATTATTCTTTCACACACAATTAATTTTTTCCTGTTCCATATTTATATCGATTTTTATTTTATTCCACTTTGTTTTCAAAATAAAAAAACTGCTTTCGAATTATTATTAAATTTGTAATCTTATTGATTAATAAAATGTAATCTTATTGAGTAATAAAAATATATAATTTAAAATTATAAGAGGTTATTCAAGGTTTGAATTAAGAATTTTAAATCTTATAATATAAAAAAAATATAATAAAATAGCAATATAAAAATAAATAACTTAGGATTATAAGAGATTATTCAAGGATTGAATGAGGAATGTTAAATGTATGAAATTGTTAAATATTAATGTTAAATTAATGTAGTTTAGCAAAAATATAATTTTGTAGGATTGTCTTTGAATTTTGATGAATTAAAATAGAAAGTTAAGATAAACGTAATTCAAATTCTTTAAATTTTTTTATTAATTGATTGATGCAAAATTTAGTGTTTCTTCAACAAAAATGTTCATTAACTACTCATATTGCTTGATAAATAATTTGGAGGAGATAAAGAATGGAAAATTTATTTATTGAGAATAAAAATTTTATTTTAATTAACTAAAAACTATATTTGTTAATTATGGTAAAGATTCCTCGAAGTTCTTGAGCTATCTGTAGATATTTTAAAGGTGAATTCTTGAATGGGATTGGCTGAAAAAGGCTGTATGTTTGTAAACTTGGAACAAAAAATTCTTTGGTAAAAGCTTCTACCAGTAACCGATAAATAGCCGAGTGAAAGATTTTATATGATAAACACAATAACTTAGCAAGATCAGTGCAAGAATAATGAAAGTTTCTAAGTTTGTAAAAATCTTAATGGAGTGGTATATGTTCTAAATTTATTACTTAGACTAGGTGATTAGAAAATTATAAATGCATCGATAGCCTTTCACAAAATGATATTTTCTTAATCACTTGTCACGTTATCTATATTTCCTTCATTCTATCCGATTGGTGAATGGTAATCTATATTGATGTTCTCAAACCAACTACTATAATTACGTTAACATTCATAAGACTAATAACAATACGAATGGAAATGAATTGGTTTTACAGTTACTAAAATCCCCTCTTTTTAAAATTCTTTTCATTCATATTATTGTTTTTTAAATTTTATTTTTTGTTGAATATATTTTGCTAATGTCTGTGATCCAAGACAAAATTAATGAATTTATTTCCTAGACTAAAGGTTGATGTATTGAGTTTTCACCAGGGATTATAAGCTAAGTCAAATACTTTAATCAATCATTTGATGTTTTCACTATCTAACATTTAAGTACTCATAAAAATATCATCTTGTTAACCAGAACTTGGAAACAAAGGAATTAATGATACATACAGGGTGATGTAGTAAAAGCACTTATAATTATAAATATATTATATGGGTTAAGTGCTCACCCTGATAGAGATATCTGCTGAAATCAGATATTGAATATCTATCTCTCGTTATTCAATGACAGTGGTGATCGAATTTCCAATCCAAAAAGTAGAATCCTACCTCTACCCTACAAAAAGCCTATTATTGTATCATAGTACTGTATGTTGTACTGTTTGTTGATGGTGACAAAGAATAATTGAATTTTATATCTACCAAATAAAATATTTATTTTCCGTAATAATATTAGCTTACATACTGATATAACTGACATATATTTCTTCTCTAATGTTTAAAAATTATAACTTAGAACCATTATAATTTTTAAACATTAGACAAGAAATGCTATATTTCAGTTTATAAATATCAAATATATGTGTTTTTATGTGCCGCCCAACCTGTCTAATGGTTAGCGTAATTGACTACGGATGGGGAGGACCTGGGTTCGAATCCCGGCTTGGGTATGGATGTATTTTCTCTTTCTCTCTCTCTGTGTTTCTTGTCCTTTCCCCAGATGATGGATGAATGTGGTCCGTCCTATAAACGGGATTGTGGTGGTGTGGCGTGGGAAATGCTACTCGTACCTCCGTGACTTGGTTCACAGGTGCCCATCGGGTAACGATAAAATGAGTAGCAGTTTCCAGCCTTGTTGCGGCAAATGGGCCAATGTTACTTACTAGCTCAAGTGTTCCCGCCATTAGAATTAAAAAAAAAGAGTGTTTTTATGTAGAAACGCTGGTAAGCATGTAAAAATAAAAAGTGTGTTCTTAAAAATATGATAATCAAAGTAAATTTTTTTGAACTAGAAAAAATATTGAAGTCAAAACAAAGTAAAGCTAACTCAAATGAACAATGCTTTGAATGATCTCGGTTGATTAAATTTTTGAAAGATCACTACAAGCCTCCATTTTATCATGATTCTGAGATGAATAAAGAAATTCAGATGCATATTTTAATACATTTAGTTTTCAAGAAGAATATGTATAAAACATATTGAAATGCACAATGATATCGTTAGAAAATATTAAATAAAAATTACAATAATATTTCAAAATTAATAAGTACTAAATTAAAAATTCAAATTATTATGAAAGAATATACTAAAATATCAAATGTACTTAAGTCAAGTTTGTTTAATCTCATATTGATTGGAAATAGTTCAAAAAAGCTTAATTTTGGGATTTCTTCTTTTTCTTCTCTTGAGCTTGTCAGATATGTGGCACCTCTGCATTGTTGCATTTTGTACCATAATTTTGAGATTTGGAGTTAAATTAATAAAATACATAAATAGTATATTATGTTGCTTATGAATTTTATTATTTACTATTTATGTATGTTTATGTAAATTTTCAGAAAAAGCATTGTATGATTACAGATTACTTTATAACTATTGTTGAAAAATGTATTATTTAAATAAAAATAGACAAACATAATATAAATCAAAATATTAATTGTGGAGTGAAAGTATAATGATTAAATAATTAAATTTAGAAAACAATGCTTTAAATATTAGTGAACATAGTAAGCTAGAGATAATGCTACACCACGCCGGGAGTGGAGTTTACACTCTTTATCCTAATGAAGGCCAAGATTCAAGATCATTAAGAAACCCAGATTTTTGCTCAGTGTTTCGCAGTGAACTTTTAGCTATTTTATCAGGTCTGAAAAGTATCAGGATTGGAGCCATCTTCGGGAATATCTGGATCTTCAATGACAGTCGTAGCAGTATTCAACACCTGCGCAATAGAGAGAGTGTAACAGACCAAGCTAGTGTCGAAATCCTTCTTTTGTTAAAGGACCTGTCAACCTCCCATGACATCCATTTCCAGTGGATACCCTCTCATGTAGGTCTACTTGGTAACGAACGCGCTGATCATTTGGCTAAAGAGGGTACTTCCCTACCAGCCTCTTCAAATCTGGCCCTCACTTACTCAGAATTATTTTCTACACGCAAAAACACTGTCAATAAGGCCTGGCTTGTTCCACCAAATTACGTTTGGTACCCCCGTAAGCGTCCCGGTGGTGCCCTTGACTTTCAGGGCACACGTGCCGACCAAGCCGTAATCAGCAGATTTGTCAGTGGGCACACTAAGGGCCTCACTTTTAGCGGGCGTTCCAAACTTTTCCCAACCTGCAAAAAATGTCACTCCAACGAGGCTAGTCCTCAACATATCCTTGTTTGCCTCGATTTCATCATGGTAACGAACCATGATGAAATCGAGGTCCGTTCTCTCCTCTTCCTCGATTTTTTGAGGGTTTATGAACTTATGGATCTGGGGTAGCTCCGCTACCCCAGATGGGATTGGAAACAACAACAGAGATAACGCATAGGATTGGAAGTAAATTTACTTATTTTTCATCTTATGCGTTAAGAAGTAAATTTATTTTAAAAGTTTTTTTAAATTATTAAATATAAAATTAAGCAAAACATAACAGTGCATCAAAATAAATTAATTTCTTTTGAAAACCGATTTCTTCTGGTATTTTTCTGTAGCAAAAATTTCAAATAAAGGATGTCTTCAATTTAAACCATGCAAAATTTTATTTATCTTGAAAAAATGCTAATGTAAGCATACAGATTTATTTGTGCTGGAAAAGTACCACAATTTATCAGACATTATAATCGGTAAATGTTTGTATTTTGCCTCGATTTTAATAAAAAGCAAAAACCCTCCATTAATCAAAGATCTCTCCGAAATCATTAATTTTGTAAACGCATGTTTCCACAAAATTAATTTAACAAATTAGCGGATTTATATCTAGGTAGATGATGAAAATTAGGTTGTAATAAATTATTTCTGCGTAACAACAATAATAAATTCAAGCCATTATTAGTAAAGAAATATATTCCTGTTTACTGTTTTCATTGCATTAAATTCTTAATATCCTAAATTATTTTCGAATAATACTTTTCATATTTTTTAATAAATTTTCCTATTTTCAATTTTAAAGCAATAGCAATTTTTCATAAAAAAGTTCAATTTTATGTAGTTCTTCAATTTATCTAATTCACAATGCTTGTATATAGTCTAATAATGATAATAGTTTCCTCATGAGTTTTAATATTTTTAACGATTTATTGGTTGTATTAATAAATAAAATAGTGGTCAGAGTACCTAACTGCGGATAGGGTGGTCTGGGATCGAATCCCGGTTCGGGCATGAATGTACTTTCTCTTTCTCTCTCTCTTGTCTTTGTCCTTTCCTTGTATGAATAGGGTCTGAATGGTTGCCTACCCTATAAACGAATATTTATGGTATATGTGTACTGAGGAAGTCGAACTCCTTACCCAATTGCAGATCACTTGGAAAAATGGAGTAGCACACATATACTGCCAGTCTAGCTGGCATTCGAGAAAAAAAATAGAAGTCTTAAATATCTTAACCACTCTATCATTGTTCCTTAAGGAACAAAAACAAACCCAGGATCATTTGCGACATAATGAATAGCAGATAGCAATTGTAAAACGCTTAAACATTTTCTTATTCTGATTTACAAGAAATAATTTCATAGATAATGGTTCGTATTACGTGTTTCAGTGCAAAAGATTAGGGAAATTTCTGCATTGACAAGTAGCAACTTGGACAGATATGAATATAATAGAAAGGTATATCCTTTTTCCATTATTCAACAATAGTTGAGCGCTATTGCAATATAACAACAATATGGCGGGGGAAAAAGTGCTCGTTTTTAAAAAAATTACATTCGCTTAGAAAAGATTACGTTATAGACAAGAAAAGTTGATGGTAGGGGCTGGAACAAACATAATGCAATGTAAGAACATGTATATCTCTCGAAATGCAATTTAATTGACCTAAAGTATGCGCCTAAAATGCTTAGAACTTATGTTGTATTTCAAATTGCAATTGTTGGAGTATAGAGCGTGGTTAGCATGACATCCTAACTTAAATCCGATGAAGAAGATTTGGGATATATTTGAGTGACACCACTTACGAGACCAAAACCTTTTACTTTCCGAGATTTGGAAATTGCATTTTTTCCAAGTCTTGGATTTCCGAGGTTTGAAAAAAATGGAAAATCCGAGATTTGGAAAAAAATTGACTCAAAATTTCGAGACTTGGAAGCGAATAGTTACTCCTAAAACGTATGGGTTGCTTTCTGTGACTTAGTAATAAAACAGCTCTCTTGAGAGAGAGAGAGAGATCTTAGGTTCAATCTCGGGGATACTTGAACAACGGGAGGCGGATATTGGACTTCTGCCTTCTGAATGCACATGTGTCAGGATGGATGACAAAGATTTTCTGGGTTTTCTATCTAACAATATGTAAAAATAGCCCACTATTTATAATAAAACCTCCCTAAGTGCGATTTATTTGGTGGATATTAAAAATACTTTTATACAGTTTTGGGATTTTAGGTTGTTCGATACGTGTTGTCAACGTCTTTTGGATAATCCCATTTCATTTCCAGCAGATTAAAACTAGTATTGAACATCTTGTATTATGTTACAAATTACACGTTTTTGTCACTTACGTGAATTGAATTGTTGACTCAAAACATGGGATTGGAAGTAATACTTTAACTAAGTGGGTTCTATTCTTGTTCAAAACGGCTATATTTAACCTAGTGTGGTGGCTATACCCTGAAGTGGTTTTATGTATGAATGAATAATCTAAATATTTTAATTATTATTATTTGCAATACGAGGTATTACAATTAACGGCAGCACAGGAATAATCATTAGGATCTAATATGTTATCATTGTAACTTTGCTTGCTGATTATTCGCTATAGCAAAATTTACAGATCTGCGCACTAGCTTAATTATATACACATTTTTATTCAATAACATTATTTCTGTATACGAATGCTTTTCTTATATATTAGATGGAAGACATAGAGCGTTTGATTTACTCAGTATGTATATACATATCGCAATACACCTGTAGATTATATTCCGTTTAAACTCCAATCCTCTTTACATGATTGTGAGAAGAATTTAAGGTCATATCTTGTGTGGGATGGAAATGGAATACTACAGGCTTCTCATTCGAATATATACAAACCTTTTTATTTATCTTGTATACAACATTTTATAGTGACTAATACCTATAGTGAAAATAAGTACGGATGAATTCCTTGAATGATGTTAAAATGAAGTTGCAGTCGTATTGCAATATCCATTATTATAAATGAAAATCTTCTGCAAATCCTTATCTTACATTACGCAAGTCTCAAAAAGTGCACATGCAATTAAGAATCGGTAACTAAACTGATTTGTCAATGACATTCGGTCTTATTTTATTATCATATTAATGTTGATGTACACATACATATAAATTATACATGTAATGTTTTGAGTTTGATTTCTATTTACAACAAATTTTAATATAGGAAGGTCGATTTACAAATAACCAGAAACATGCAGTATTTAGAATTCTATCATGTCTTTATAGAATCCGATGTCATTAAATGCATAAAAAGTATTAAAGGAGATGGTCCAGTTATTAGAATGCACGAAAGAGATTAAACACAAAAAATATTCTTGGCCAGGCCTTCTAGAACAAGAGCCAGGGTTCGATCCAACTATAGATGACTGTTTAGAAAGTGATCTCGCCATTTTAAGAGTGATCGCTTGGAAGACCATGGCCAGAAATAGAGAGACATGAAAGAAAATTCTTGAGGAGGCTAATGCCATTTATGGCTCTCGTGACACTGAAGAAGAAATATGTATCCACTCAAAAATTAAAGGACAAAAGAAATTTATGAATTTTATGTAAGTATATTTTGCAAACAACTACCAAAAATCCTTGATTTTGATTCATCTGTATTCCTAATACAACAAAATACTTTGTGATTGAGTTATCTGTCAAATATCTTCATTATACAGTATTAAGAGAGTAATTTTGTAATAATCATTAATTTTCTGGCAAATTTGGAAATTCCTTTATTTTCTTACGAAACTAAAATATTCCTTATTTCCATACAAAATGTTTTATAAGTTTCTGCAGACTGAATATTTTGATTTTTGAATTTTATATTTATTTTCTTATATAATTAATATATATTTTAATTCATTTAATATTTATATCATTTTAAATAAACAAATATAGCAGACGTTTATGGTATTTTTTTTATTCAAAATCTGTGTTGCGATATGCATTTTTATCTTATAAATTTATTTACAAAAATTCTAAAGTGGGGAATTTCTTGCAGGTGATATTACCCATGCTATTTCATTTTTTTATCCTATGATTTTGATAAATATTTCAATTATTCATTATTACATAGCTTTCATTGGGTAAATTTCAAAATTACTTTAATAGCTCACTTATTTTCAAAAGTGGTGAACAATTTCTCTGATAAGAAATGTTTAATACATACCAATGCAGATATATAGTGTTTGATGAAATTGAAAATTTTATTACAATCTCGTTCAAAGTTTTAATATAGTTTTGACAAGAGAATTAGATGGAAAAAAAGTGAGAATAATAAAAAATCATTTCAAGAAAATTCTATCGCCAAAATAATTATAATTTTAGAAATCTTTTTTATTTTTACTGAGCGGAAGTAGGTTTTTTCTTCTTTTTTAAGAGAAATGAATGATATGGATTCTATTTCTAAAATACTTTTAGAGACTTTCAATCTGGAATGTGCTTCAGAGTTTAATTACCGCCAACTATTGACGGAATTGTCGCCAAAGGGAGTGGATACGAAAATCGGACCGCTGCCCATGCAGCTCAAGATGAGAAAGAATGAAGGAAAAGTAGGTTCCTGTCTCTGGGTCAGTGGAGGAAACTACAAAAAAAATCTGAAAAATACAATAAAAAGTTAAATAATAGAAAAAAATTGAGAAACGTGAGTAAGTGAATGCACGAGACATCCGTCCCACATCAAATAGAACAAAATATCTCTACAAAATGGATTTCCATTCAAAAGCGATGTTTCATTGCTTTTGTTTACTTTGATTGTTCAGATTTAGGTGATAAATCCATCGATTTATTTTTATTAAAGTAAAATTATTTTGCTAAAATACTATTTTTTAAAGTATTATTATTTCATGCTACAAATACTGTAATTATTTTCATTTTGTCAATCTAGATTGAATTTTTTGCATACTTGGATTACTTTCCATAATTTTTAGAAATCATGAAATTTAGTGGTAATTGATTTAAAAAGTTAATTTAATAGATAACCAAAACTACACACTAATCCATAGAAACAATGCCTGTGATTTTATATAAATATAAGGAAAAGTTAAAAATTGTAACAGTTCCACAGTTTTAGGAAAACTGCAGATATAATTCTTTAGAATTGATTGGTTTTGGTGCAATTAATTCACTGAAAATTATTAGAACTCTGAAAAATAATTTCTGAAAAAATATTGATATCAAATATTTATTAATATTTTTTCTTCAATCTTCATTTTATTAATATCCCATTATAAAAATTTTTTTTTATTTCTAATGGCGGATACCCTTGAGCAAGTAAGTAACATTAACCCATTTGCCGCAACAAGGCCGGAAACTGCTACTCATTTTATCGTTACCCGGTTGGCACCTGTGAACCAAGTCACGGAGGTACGAGTAGTATCACCTACACCACCGCAAACCCGTTTATAGGGTGGGCCACATTCATCCATCATCTGAGGAAAGGACAAGAAACACACAGAGAGAGAAAGAGAAAGTACATCCATACCCGAGTCGGGATTCGAACCCAGGTCCTCCCCACCCGTAGTCAGTTACACTAACAGGTTGGGTGGCTTATTGAAAAACTTGTGATAATTGTTACGCTTAATTGACTTTTTTGTGCTTCCTTAAAATTAAGTTCTTTGTAAAGACATTTTTCCCAATTATTTAAGTAAGTTAAAAATGTATTCATTGCTACAAATATATATCATTTATATATCAAATATATATAGGGGCTCTAAGAAATGTTTAGCATTGAATTTTATGGAAAATCAAAAGAATGTAAAGATTGTTATTTTTAATTATTGTCTCAGTTATAAAAACTTATACATTTTTTTGTTTATTTTTGACATACTTTTAATTACATTTAAAATTATAATTTTAAATTGAATTCGATACAGAAACACTGAAAAACATTTTAATAGATTTCTATGAGAACAGAATTTTTTGATGAAATGCGAATACATTTATACAGATTTTATGGGAAAGAAGTAAGTTTCTTTCCTAAGTATTTTACTTGTATTTTTTATATGCAAAAATGATGATTGTTGATTTTTCAATTCTAATTCATGCTGTTTGTTTTGTACTTAACTATTTAATTATTTCCTTTTCCCAGTTTAACTATGAAAATATAATATTTGCTGTATAAAACTCAAAAATATTTCATACATTCTACGTTTTCTTCATAAAACAAAAGTAAATTTCTAAATATAATTAAATTTTGATCAAAAATTATTTTATAAGTTATTTATGCTAAAACACATACATTTCTTAATGTTTCATCAAAACCTCTCCAACAGTCAGTTAAATAATTTTGTAACTATCAAACTCTTGAAAACATATAATTTATTAATTTTTATTTTATAATTGAAAAAGAGATAAGCATTAGCATTTTAAAAATTTTGTCCTATGGCAAACGTAAGAAAAACCAAATATTTTTTTGTTTTTAAATCAGTAACCAATTTTTTTTTTAAATTTTGCATAAGTAATTAGAGCTTTTCTAATTATGTTTGCTTTTTTGTTCCTATTTGGTTTAAGGGAAATTCTTACAACAGTTCTGGATAAAAAGATTCTGGGTAAGTGATTA
>JAPDSC010015819.1:0-22783 GCA_026290005.1 Latrodectus geometricus | reverse complement strand
ATTTTATGGTCATAATTTTAATAGCTATATAATTAATATTATAAAAATAAATACATATTTGTCTATTTTAGAATTAATTTCATGAAATTTTTAGTGTGAAATACCAAGTAATTTCACATAATGCATAAAAATTTAATAATTACAAGGTAACATGAACAAAATTTCAAAATAATTGGGACATTAAAAATTCTGGGGAATATCAAAGATTTTGATTACAATACTCATAACCATTTATTCATTTTGCATTCTGAAATTTTGACGAAATATTTAAAACGAATCAGAATTTATTTTGTGTTGTTAAATTTATTATATTACTTCGTACAATTGTGTGTTTATATAAACATACAGTGTCATTAATAGTTTTTAAAAAAGTAAACTTTTACAATAAATTATATGAGAAAATGTTTAAAATGTAAATTATGATTATCATTTAAAATTATCATTTTCTATACATTTAATATATGTTTCCTTGTTATTTCTAGACATTTATTGCATATAATGTTCTCTAAAATTCATTATAAAATTTGTTCTTGAAAAAAATAAATGAAGAACAAAAATTTTATGAAATTTCTCTTCGTAATATACGTCTACACAATCAAGTTTAATGCAATTTAAGGATAAATATAAGTTTTTCTTGTGCAGCTTCTTTGGTTTACAAAGCGTTTGGCTAATTGTTTTGAAACAAGCAACTATAATTTTATTTCCATTAATTTTTACAGAAATTAATTAACTACATATATTTAAAAAACTTAATTCATCTGTAAATACTTATGATGAAATCAATTTACTATTTGTTGGGTTTTCGCTTCATTTTTATGCATTTTTACTTGTATTTTCAGCTTTTATTTCTTAAAGTTTATGTTTCATTATTATTAATGTTTTTTTTTTTAAAGAGAGGTGAGAATATTGAGAAATTCCTTTTAAAAAGGAAATATATAGAACATTATTAAGAAATTTATTGACTGATCTGTTTACTGAAAAATAATTATTTGAATATTTATATATACTATGGACATGTTAGTAGTGACTTGATGGTAGTAGTTAATTAATTTGCATTTGAATCGAAAAATATTTACAGAAAGAATATTACTTTATTCAAGAAAGATTGTGCGAACTACATATTAGAGTTTGATAGTAAAAATTGCTGTCAAAGTAAGAACAAGATGTATTTTTTACTATTATATAAGCTCATGATATTTTATTCATCCTATTTGATTTTTAAATTCTAACTTTAATATGATAAAAAAAATTATGATATTTGAAAACAAGGAATAATTACATTAAATTATAAAAAAAAACAAATAAATATGTTTTCATAAGCATGCTAATATTAAATTCAAAATACGATGATATCTAAACAACATAATAAATTTTATTTAACATATTTATATTCATTGACTTCATAAGTTAATCAAGATGACAACAATGAAATGGTATTTCACTCACTGCATTCCTAAACAACATTTATAATAATTCTGTGGAGAAAGTGTGTTTAGCCTTCACAAAGCATAAGCATAATATAGCCTATTATTGTAAATTGTGCTTCTAGTAACATTATTAACTAACTTATCTATGACATGATGAATAATAGATTGCCAGAAGAATCATTAAGTATTGCTCTAGTAGACATTATCTTTGTACAGCATCATTTGAAAAAGTGATACATTACAAATTAAATTTGTTGCTCAATTCTAGAGACTATTCAAATGCCGAAAAAATCATTTTAGCTATTTATTTTTTCACAATGCTTGACTGTATTGCCCAATACTTGGCTATAATATATTATATACACTTACGTTACTATTCAAAATATAAATATTATTCAAAAGTGGATAATCCTATCTCCCTATGCATAGTCATAATATACTGTTATTGTAAGTTATTTCTTAATAAATATTATTATACTTATATACAATTCATCAAATTCAATGCCGCCCAACCTGTCTAGGGGTTAGCGTACCTGATGGATGGGACCTGGGTTTGAATCCTGGCTCGGGCATGGATGTACTTTCTCTCTCTCTCTTTCTTGTCTTTGTCCTTTCTTTGTGTGTGAAGGGTTGCCTACCCTATAAACGGGTACCTATGGCATGTGTGTACTGAGGAAGTCGGACTGCATGACAAATATGGGTCAGTTGGAAAAGTGGAGCAGCGCACCCCATATATTGCTGGCCTGGCTGGCACACGACAACAACAACAACATCGAATGCAATAATTTTTAAATGTGTGTAAAACTATTGCATATGATTAATTATTTGCAATAGAACAGCAGATTAAAACTGCTATTGCATCCTTTATTCTTTCAGTATCGGTTAAAATAGTGATTATTAACTGCTAACTTTTGATTTGTGTTTTAAGAAAATCTTCCAATGAGAACTCAATGTTGGAAAATTAATTTCTATTCTCAATATTTTGAACCCGATTAGTGAACAGTCTAACGTTTTAGGATATGAATATCTATCTTTACAATGTAAGATTTGTTTTTTAAAAATCCATCTTTTCAGTTTTCTCCCAGAAGTATTTTACAAAGTAGTATTTACTCGTTTCAAAGGGAGAAACGCAAAAAACTCCCAAGCATCAACAGGCTTTTAAAGAATGTAGAAGCACTGCATCCACTTACTTTTGTTCAATAGTTTCTGAGATTGACCACAGAAACCTTTCTGCTCCGAAAAATGATGTTCTACTATTAGGCTATGGTGAACCCATCTATTTACGATATTTAGTCTCCGCGTAGTGAAATCCTAATGGTTGATGCAGTTGAAAGGCACCTTAAATATTTCCCACATACACTTTGCCTTGAGAGGTCGAATTTTCATAGACGACAAGGTGTATCAATGTGTCTCAAAGGATAAAACCTGGAAAACGCTCAAACAAAAATATTATAGATGTGTATCAAAACAAAGAAACGCACATCATACTATTAAAAATATAACGTGATGAAATTCAAGATTTTTCTTTCAGAAGAGCTTCTTCCTGTCATTCAGCCACAGTGATACATTATTTATCATATGTTTTTGAAACTGGGTACAGCTCAACGGAATAACCTTGCTGTAGGGCATTTTTATATCCATTACGTAAACTGCATTTCTGTAATATATTTCATGGGTCATGTTCTGTAATCATGTATTTCTAATGAGGAAACCTTTACATGGAATTAACTAAACGATTGCATGGAATTGTGGAAAACCATATACGATATCAGTATCCTCCAAACTTACAATGAAAACTAAGTTTATAATTAATTTAAAACATAAATTATTGCAATGTGTGTAATTTGTTTAAAATGCAATTCATACTGATTTTAACACTTTGCAAAATTACTTATGTCACAATGCATTTTATTTAAATGATGTAGAATTTCGATCAGGAGATCTTCTCGCTTCAAAAGAAGGGACGGGGAGTACATTTCCTTCTTTTAAAATTGTCTCCACTTTGTAGTCCCAGAGCGTAGGCAAAAAATATGTGCATGTTCGGATTTACTTTCACATTCTGTATTTTTACAGCAAAAAGTTTTTAAAAATATTGTTTTTTTAGGCTTCAAATGTTATTATTTTAGTCAGCAGCAATGAATGTTTTTGATTTTCTTAATGAGTCTCCGATCGGAAATACTCTGGTGTGTAGATGAAAGTTTATGAATTTTATATACTTTAACAATTTCCAGACTGAAGATAATTTTTGAGTTTACAACTTTACTTTAGATTTGTTTTTCGATGATCTACATGTTAAGCTTCATTTCGTGTAATAAGAAAAGCACACCTTGACGTGTTAAATAAATACACTACTGGCCATTAAAATTGCTACACCAGGAAGAAATGCAGATAACAAAAATATATTTATTGGACAAATAAATTATACAAGAAATAACAAGTGATTCAATTTTCAAAAAAATTGGTTGCATAGATCCTGAGAAATCAGTACCCAGAACAACCACCTCTGACAGTAATAACAGCAAATATACGCCTGGGCATTGAGTCAAACAGAGATTGGATTGCATGTACAGGTACAGATGCCCATGCAGCTTCAACACGATGCCACAATTCATCAACCGTAGTGACTGGCGTTTGGTGACGAGCTAGTCGCTCGGCAACCATTGACAAGACGTTTTCTATTGGTGAAGGATCTGGAGAATGTGCTGACCAGGGCAACAGACGAACATGTTCCTTATCAAGGAAGGTCCGTACAATACCGGTAACATGCGGTCGGGCATTATCCTGCTGAAACGTAGGGTTTCGCAGGGCTCGAATAAAGGGTAGAGCCACGGGTCGTGACACAACAGAAATGTAACGTGCACTGTTCAAAGCACCGTCAATGCGAAAAAGAGGTGACCGAGACATGTATCCAATGGCACCCCATACCATCACGCAAGATGATGGGCCAGTATGACGATGACGAATGCACGCTGCCAGTGTGCGTTCACCACGATGCCGCCAAACACGGATGCGACCATCATGATGCTGTACACGGAACCTGGATTCAACTGAAAAGATGACGTCTCGCCATTCGTGCGCCCAGGTTCTTCATTGATCACACCATTGAAGGCGCTCTTGTCTATGACGCAGCGTCAAGGGAAGCCGCAGCCATGGTCTCCGAGCTGAGAGTCCAAACGTCGTCGAACTGTTCGTGCAGACACTTGTTGTCTTCCAAACGACCCCGTTTCTTCACTGAGGCTCGTGACGTGGTTGCACGATCCATTACGGTCATGCGGATATTATGCCTGTCTTCTCGGCTGCTAGTGATAGGTCGCCGTTGAGATCCCGCATGGCGTTCCGTATTACCGTCCTGAACCCATCGATTCCATATTCTGCTAACAGTCATTGGATCTCGACCGACGCGAGCAGCAATACTGAGATAAGTTACACCGCTATCCCGGTACGCTACAATTTGACCTTTATCAAAGTCAGAAACGTGGTGGTACGCATTTCTCCTTCTTACACGAGGCATCAAAACAACTTTTCACCAGGCAACAACGTTCAAATTCGATTTGTGCATGAGGAACCGGCTGAACAATTTCCTCATTTAAACATAATGTAGGTGTCGCTACTGGCGCCTGCTTTGTCTGAATGCACTGAAAAGCTAATCATTTGCATATCACAGCACTTTCTTCATTTCGTATACATTTTATGGCTGTAGCATGTCGCCTTCTTGTTGTAGCAATTTTAATGACCTGTAGTGTAGTAATTATCATTGTAAAAATAACAAATACGCGCACGAGAATTATTTTTCCGAATAGTAATTTTTTCTAATTTGTGGTGCGTATTTTGCACTGAGAACTACAATAGTAAATGCCAAATACTTCACTCGACTAATGTAACAAATATTTAAAATTGTATTCTTTGAAAAAGTAGTAATGAAAGAATGATAAATTATGTTTTGTCGCAGATGATTAAGAATCATTGCAGTATTCGTTTTCCATACATTACGTAGTGAAAAAAGAAGGCATTGAGCGCATTATGAACTAAATATAGACTTTTTTCTACATAGTGTTTTAATTTTGAAAAATTATCAGAGCCTTTTCTCTGCTCACAATATTGGAAGATATTAAAATCAAAACAGAATAATTCTGTTACATGATTATATTTTACGAAAACGTCATAGAGCCATCGTGTTAAACTGAACCTTACTTTAAAAAATTGCAATAATATTTTATTTTTAATATGTTATAGTTTAAAATGTTTTCAATGAATTAATTTTTAAATGTTTAAAACAGAAGAATGACCTTAAAGGTTAGGGAATAAGGAAATTCTAAAATATTATAGTAAATGAATTTAGCAATATTTTATTTGGAATTCAGAATTATTTTTTAATATTTCTGTGAAACAAAATATATAATGATATTTATAAAATAAAAAAAAAAAAATTATATAACATTTGTTATTTTCACATGCACACACAAAACAGTGATTAGAACAGCATTTCTTTATAAATGGAAACATTTTATCTATTTCATGCTATTATAATTTACATGATAATATGTATAATTTTCTTGTTATGTTAGAATATACTAGTTTTCAGTATTGTATAATATTTTACATTAATATATATGAATTTTGTTATTGTAAATAGGCAATAGATTATTGATGATATATCCATTTATCTGGAATCATTGATTTTGTTATTTTTAAAGATATCAATGAAATTATTATTATGCATTTATTTTTAATTTAATAATATTTTTATTAATTAGTTAAGATACATTTTACTACGAAGATTTTTCTTCAAAACAACTAAGATATTTGTTAAAAATTGCTTATTTTATCTAACATACCTAATATTGTACATTTCATGAAAAGAAATCTACTTTTTATATTGCTTTTAAGCAATGGTTAGCTATTTATAGAAATAACTCTTCCTTTCATATAATATTCAAAGCAAGAAAAATGAAATGGAGTATGCATAAAAATTTAAGCATGCTCAATTTCAATCACATAAAATTTTCTCATAAGTATCCGTACAATTTATGTACTCAATATGTTAAAAATTATTAACAGATACACATTTTTTAGATTAAATATTTACCATTAAATGAAAAACTGTATATCGCTGTTATCAGATAAAATGAGTATATATTACACTCAAAGCTTAATTATGACAAATGAAATTTATCAATCCGTATGAACAAGAAAAAAAAGGATTTTACTCTTTTGCAAATACTTTAAGAAAAAATGTAAATCATTCTATTGAATCATGAAACTCCTTAATAATTTAAATATGAAAAGTATTTTAAAGTAAAAGGAAAAATTGTTTAATCAAGCTTTGATAAAATCTCAAACAAACATGAAAACAAAAAAATAAATGAATTTTTACTCAAATAGCAAAACCTATAAGATAACGTAAAGGAGGTACTCATAGTTATCTGTTAGGTCAAACAGAACCAAATAAAACTTTAAATAGGATATTTTAATAATATAGAAAATTTAAACTTGTAATATCTTGATGTTTTAGGTCTAAAAAATGTTTCATAGTAATGAATTACGTATGTAAAATACTGGTCTGATGTTCATTAATTAGACGAATACTAAAAACTTTGTCTTAAAAATTGAAAAAAAAATGCGAAATTTTGTTCTACATGAATACCTATGCAATCATATTAAATTTCCGAATTCAGACAGTATTCACATTGGGCAGAAATATCCTATCAAAATATTGATAATGCACATAATTTTTTATTATTACTTAATTAGTTCTTCATTCTATCGTCCCTTTTTATGCACGAAATTAATTAATACAAGATATATGGATTCAAGTGTATGATTATTCTAGATGAGATTAAAACTTATAAACTATAGAATTGAAAGTCAGAGAACGTGTCTACCAGCTTTGTACTAATTTGTAGAAATTACAGAAATACAATAACTTTATTAATAATTTTGTGCCTGTAAAACTTTGTTATTCTATGTTTACTAAATACTTTCTCATAATATGTAAATAAAATTTTTTAATTCCGGATTCATTAATTGAATGAACGTTCACGACACTTGGTTTTAAGAGATTAAATTGAAAATGTTGTCTTATTTTAAGTGACTGTCACGAAAAGCAAGCTACCCAATTTTGTGAAAAAGACCGATATTCAATGAACAGTTCTTTACACAATACAATGAAGGAGTGTTAAGCTACTAAGATAATCATTATTTAGTGGATATCTGTACCCCTTTCTAAAAATATAACCTCCGTAAAAATACCTAACAGTAATGAATGATTCACAAGATATGTGAATAAATGCTTCATAGCAATTCATCACCTCATTTCTATTCAAAATTTTTGAAAAATATGTTTTTCACAAAATCTTCAATTTTATTTTTATTTCAATTCATCCCATTGGATTTCTCTTGCAATTCTAAAAAAGATGAAATTCATAATGCAATTGTATTCATAAATTTTACACTGGATTTTACCAATTTTAGAAAACAATAAAATGTATGTATACTAAAACCTTTATTATTATAATAACTAATTGCTTTTATATGAATATATATCATGCATATTTTTACTGTTGTATTTTATTTCAGAATTTGCTTACATAAAAAAAATAAATAAAAAAAACACTTTTTTACAAATTTGTGTTTTTCTTTTTAATGTATTTTTCATTTAAAAGCAATAAATATACAAAAAAAAAATATTTTTTTAAGCTCTAACTTTCTTGTGTAAAAAATGTGAGTGCATTAATAAAAAATAAAAACTACTATTTTTTATATTCCGTTACATTAACAAAATAGCATTTTATTAATATATTAAAGAAACCTTATTTTACATTTCCTAATTGTAAGCAAGTTATATATTAGAATAACAAATAATGTAATTATATCCTTACTAAAAATTTCTCTCATTCACTTTAAAATAAAAATGTTTTTAGCAATGATAAATTAGACCGGAAATGGTACTATAAAAACATTTAAGTTTTTATATAATGTTAAAGAAATAAATGTTATAATTTCATAAATATTTTCGATAAATCTGTTTTATGTTCCAACAAATAAACGAATGAAACTTTAATAAAGTACACGCAGACTAAATAAGTATTTATAGTTTATCATAAGATATTTTGAATTATATGAATTATTTTTTGATTCATGATCAATTTAACTTAATTTTTAAAGTTCCAGGAAATTTCATAGTAAATGAATTGCCCTGTTAATGCGTAAAAAGTAATATTATAATAGAACAAATTCTTAAGGAACTTTAATTTACTATTATAAAGGAAGTACACTATTCATAACAAAAGTGGAATATTTATTTTGTAGTGAACACACACTTTTACTATATTGTGTGGATTTATACTTTCTTCTTACACGGGTATGTTAGAAAAGAAAGCTTTATTTCCATTTGTATTATATATATGTGTGTGTGTGAGTTTGTATATTAGCAGTAAAATAATGAATATTTTACTGTAGCAACATTGATAACTGAATGTTTATTTACAAAAAGTAATTGAAAGTATCTTAATATAAAAATATTCCCATAAATTAAAGAGTATTTTTGCAGAGTATTCCTGATATTTGTGCAAATATTTTGTCGTGCAAAATTTAGAAAATACATTAGATACAAATTAATTGACCTTTAGAACAAGAAATGAATAAGTAGCGAAGAATACAATTCATTTGCTCTATTAAAAAGCAGACAGGTTTTTTTCTTCAAAGATAAACTACATGATATGTTACAGCTTTAACAAATTTGGTTGATATCGGACATCCTGTATAAAAAATGAATAAAAAATTTAAAACAATTCATATCCTTAGCCATCCGGAAATTTCTCTTTGTTTGGCACTAGTTCAACAAAGTGATCCAAAGCAGCCATAAACCAACCGGCAATTTTGCGGTTATTCATAATGATATCCTAAATAAATAAATGAATGGATATATTTAATTTCTATGAGTGTAATATGGCAATGATTTATTTTCAACATTGATGAACAGATGTTGTTTATATAACTTTATTGTCAAATAATTAAATTATAGATATATATTTATTAAAATAAATATAAAATTTTATAGTAAAATATACTATTTGGCTTAAAAATATGCTTACATTTCAATGTGTTAGTATCTTACTCATATTATTGCAATTGATGGCATATCCTAAATGATTTGAGAAATTATCCAGTGGTATTATAGCAAAACAAAATTTAGTAAGAAGATAGAGGCTTATATTAACATTCGATATTTATTTATATAATATGTAACTAATAATTTATTTAATATAATTCCATCTTCTGTTAAGATTTATATTTTAAAAAGATATAATTTGTTCCTAATATTTTCAACTGTTATATGATATCACTGCTACTGTTAATTTTCAGTTGATATTCAATTTATAAAAGAGCTAAAGCTATTATTTTTAATAAAGTGCTTACCTAACAAGCATATTTAATTCTTTTATTGAATATAAACAGATATATACTCGTAATATAACTTATTATACTTGTAATATAAATACAATTTATTTTGCTAATGATATGAAGTTGCGTGGAATAGAGTGAAATAAGATGAGAAAGAAATACTTAATTTTCTTGTATGAAATTTTAGATATTAGATTATACTTGACGTATTCACTGCTCATAATTTTGAAATGTCTTAACTTAATTCCAATAACTATAAAATAAATATCATAAAAATAAAGTGCTTTTGTAGCAAAATTAAGAGTTTTCAATAAGCAAAACAGATCCACATTTAACATCTCTTTTCTTCTGTTCAAACTGATATTATTCAATAAAAATATATCGGTAGTTGTTTATAACGAAAGTTATTATTGATACGAGATAAAAATAGATTTTCATTAAAATTTTTTTATATTGCTATTGATTATTTTTTTTTTTTTGGTATTTATTTTGTATTTCTATTTGAATTTAGAAACGGTTACAAAGATTTCCATTATAATTCCACAATTCTTTTTTATTCAAAAAATGTAATTCAACATAGCGCAATAATATTTGTATTACATTTTTCACTTATGTTCACATCAATTATACTTGTTTCACATAAATACTTTCTACAAGAGTTTTAAATACAAAAAATAAAAGATTTTGCTTTTATATGATACAACTTAAAAATCATAAGTTTATTGTTTTTCAGCTGATCATATGCTATCTAAGCTAATCACAATACTTTCTTCATAGATAAATCCTTTCACAAATGGTATCGTTAAATTAAAGCAATATATTTGGGTCTGTTTATTCTTATCACAATTTTTTCTTGTCCTATAACATTTTGATAAACAATATAAATTATAATAATTTTCAATAATTTTGCAATAATAATGCAATGCAATAATAATGCAATAATTTTCAAATATATTGCAAATCAAAGCAATATATTTGAAAATGTGTCTAAAATTAACATCAACATGTATTTTCTTATTCAAGGTAGCTATAAAATTCCAATGAATAATGAAACAAAATTTAAGAAAATTACCTTAACTGTTATAATAACATTTTTAGTATACTTAACATTAAAAACAAAATAGAATGCTTAGTTGTATTTTATTTATATTATTCTTTCATTCATTATATGCTTCACACATACATTGAAGTTCTATTGACTGAGAATGTTTCAAAAATTGTTACTGATCGCGCGGCGTTAAAAATTCTTAAGCGGAGCATTCTTTTGGTCTGACCGCGACGGTGAAATCAATAGGCGCGGTCATTAGGAAGTTCGGAGTCAGCCCAAGTGAGAGCCGCAGGAGTCGGAGACCCCCTAGGGAAATAAAATTGCCTTCATCTGCTTTCGGCTAAAGTCGCATAAAGAAAAGTATTAGAAGCAAGTTATTAAACATTATTTCTTTATGCGTATATTAATACATACTTTTAATATTTTTAAAATATAATTCTTTCTTAAAATGATTAAGCGTCTATAGTAATAATACAATTTACCAAGATTTAATTCGTATATACATACTATAAAACAATAAAATAATAATATTTTATGCCCTATAAAAGTATATATATCCTTTCATAGTAAATAAGTATATAAAGAAAATAATATTAAAATGCTATGTGTTTTGTGTAAACTTACATTTAAGTTCAAATTCACAGAATAATTTTAAAAGTAAAAATTTAATTACGTCTAGCTTTCAAAATAAAAATAATAGTGTATGTTCTTTGTCTTTTTTTAATTGAAATTAGTTACTCACGTAGATCTGAAAAAAATTCTTGGAATTTAACAGAAAGCTTTAAGAATAAGAAAATTTTGTAATTTTAATAGTTTTACTTATAATGTGAAGTTAACTTTAAATCAATAATAAAAGAAATTTGACAACTTACATTTACCATAGCAAAAGAAAGTAGTATTTCATGAGCACTAAAATATTTATGTTCATCATTAAAAAACATTTTAAAATGACTAAGCATGATATTATCTGTAAATTTAGTATCATTATTTTGTTAACTTACATGCTTCCATTGATATTTATTATCGAAATATATGTATAGTAACCTATCAATGAGTTATATCTCTGCGAATTTCCCATGAACTCTTAGTATTTTCATGCAGGTGATAAATTTTCCGTTATATATCAATCAATTAAATTTAATATTATTTATTGAATAGCTAACAGCTGATAGATTTTCTAATATTTGTTTAAACAATTATCAAATAACTTTTTTTTCAGTGGGTCTTTAATCGTGTAATATATCTTTTATATATCCATATATCACAAGACAAAAAAAACCCGAAATATATCAATGTATAAAACTTTAAATATTATCTAATTTACACTAGTAAGTTACAGTAAATTTGGAGATACAACGTTTTTTTAATAGTAAAAAACTGTGATGCAAAAATAAAAAACAATACACAAATCTTTAACAAAATAAATACTGTGTATATTATAGTAATCTTTAAATTAAATAAAGCATAACTGTTTTAAAAAATGGTATGTTTGGTAATTTTAAAGTGATAAGATTCTGAAATCGAAAAATTTCATTATTTGTTTCTGTAACAAGGTTTATGGCCTGCTTTTGCTTTTGCTCAATTCACTTTTATTTATAGGCAAGGTATTTGTAATTACCAATTTGTAATCAGAAACAACCGAACTTGAATTTAATTGTATCCTAAAAAAATGCTTTTGGATGTTTTCGAATTTGTTTACCATAGATTTTTCATTTGCATCATCTTATATAAATTTTTTATGAAACAATTCACAATGAATGTTTTAGGAAATATGAGTTTTTTTAACATATATTATTATTGTATAGTATTGTTCGTTATATATTGGTAACTTAAAATAACACTTAAAGGGAATTAAATTAGATTTAATATTAAAATTAATACTCGCTGAATCGAATTTTTCCTAATATTTTGCGATGAAGATCAGAATAGCAACAATTTATAGAAAAAAACTATCTTTAAAAAATGTTTAATTAAAAATTGTGTAAACTTGTTTCTAAAATCTTTATGAAATTTGATTTTTTGATCATTAAAAATCTCATTTGCTTATTTCTTTACTCCATAATGTACTTGATTGTCGATGTTTCAATTTAAATGCTACTGCATAATCTGACTACATGATTCTTGACGATTCTCTCAAATATATTCTAAAACTCATTTTTAAAATATGCAATCATTATTAGGACTCTTTAGATAATCTGAAATCATAATCACATATTACTCACATTTAAATTATGTGACTTGACAAGAACGTATAAGATTGACATATCAAACATCAGAGTTATGACATGAGAATAAACACAGCTTCAGTTAAATATGGTTTAATTTCTTTCATAATACCGTATATAAATGTTTTTGAGAGTGCAACATATGATAATAATAAATACCAATCTATTTAAATATATTCAATTTATGTTATATTAAAAATCGTTGGATGACAATACTTAATTTTTATCAAAATTCATTATGTTTCTATTAAAAATAAGTATTGTTTTTAATTTATTTTGTTTAACTTTTTATCTAATGTATTGTCAGTTTAAATATTAGAGAATTATTTTAATATTCAAAGAATAAAATGCTCTTAATGCTGTCGTAAATAACATAAAAACTGTTTAAAATAGTCGCATAGATACATTTCAAAGAAAATAAATGTTTTTCAAAATTTATAACTTTTGGTATATTCTTACTAGTTTTTATTTGATTATTAAATGCTGCGACTAATGTATTAATAATTATAATTACACTATGTGATTTTTTATTCGTGATTTATCCATGTTACATTTTATTCTTTTATTTGAGGTCATAGATGTAAATTTCACAAATTAAGTCAAAATTCGCTATTTATTTAAGATTATAAAAAAATAATGCCTTGGTTTGGAAAAGATAATTAATTAATTGAAAAGTAAAATCCTTCATTGATATTAAATAAATTACTTTATAGAAATCTAAAAATGTAGTTTTTATATTGTTTTCCAACTGAACTTCTTTACTTTATTAGCATTAATAAAAATAAATATGAAAATTATGCATTAATAGATAGTTAATAATTGTTTGCTAAAATAATTTAAACAAATATCGCGTTTACTTCAGTAAAAATTTACTTTTCTTTAATTTTTAACATTTGTTTTAATACTTATTATAAAAACCTATTGTAAATTACTTATAACAAGAAATAATTTCATAAATATGTTTAATTAAAAAAAATGTATTTAGACTACATGGAGGACCCATCAAGAAGTATATTTTCTTGGATATTAATTTAAACTTTATTAAAGATATATTATCATTTAATAAAGTTTAAATTATATATATTAAAGGTAAAATATGCATTACAATAAATTAATTATAAGCAACTTAAATTTAAATTGTAATTTAAAAGTAATATGTTTAGTATTTGATTCCTAAACCAGAGTAAATTAAAATATCAAGCGTGCCAATATCAATAAATTTTACATTAAATGCATGAGAATGAGTTAATATTTTGCTAAAAACCATCAAGATTTTTTTGATTAAAAAAAAACATTTATTTGAAAGCAAGCTCCAAACATGATATACTGATATAAAATTGAAGTCAATTCAAGCATAATTTTTTGGTTTCCCGTTTATGAAATTACAGTGATTCCTGATCTGGCATTTTCTTAGCATCGTAAGAAATATAGTAATTACAGAAGATTCTTAAAAAAGGAAATAGCTGGGAAAAGTATAAGTTGTTTATTGAGGTTTTTGAAAGGAAAACTTTAGTCGTCGAATCATTCTGCGAAAGAAAATGTTTCTTGAAACTACATTTTATTTATATATCACTACGAAAGGTGAAGTGTAAAAATAAGGACTGAATCATGTTCCGAAGACAATAAAACTGTCTGTTTATTTATTATTAGCCATCTTTTTTAAACTGCTTCAGTTTTTAAGTTTATTTTTTATTTAAAACAGTAATTTTGTGTTTTATTACTTAATTCTATCATTTTTAGTTTCATTACTAAATTTTACAAATTTAATGGTAATTGCTTAATGAAAACTTTAGTTAGCTTAACATAGCTAGTTCTGACTTTGAAATTTGATGGAAGGAAAATGCAAATAAAAATATCAAAATAGACAGTATAATTAATTAAATTTATGAAATAAAAAAATTTAAGTTGATCAAATATGAAGCTAATAGGAATTTTAGAAATTTCACTTTATTTATAATCATATATTTTGCGTAACAATACGGAAAATGAATGAAATTTCTAAGCAAGTGTTACGAAAAATGTATAACTGGTATAAAAAGATTTTATCCCAAAGATGGGCAAAGACCAGATGGAATGAGCCGGAATTAAATTACAAACAAAGAGAATTGGGTCTCCCTTAAGGGGAAGTTATTAGCTGCACCTCATTAACATATATGTTGATGATTTGGTAACCAAATTAAAAAGCACTAAAGTATTAACATCTGTATGTTCTCAGACGATGTTGTTAATTGGACAGAAATAAAAAGCTTCATAAAATTTAATGACCTCAGGTAAAATTTAAAGGTAGTATGAATAAAACACTTGAAGTCCTGCAAACCTGGTCCAAAGTGAAGAATACGATTATAAATATAAGCGAAAAATTTTACCTGAATACAGATTTTCAATTAAAAATAAATAATACAAATTTAAAAAAAGCATTAGTGCCAAATATTTAGGTGCAGTGATTGACCATAAATTAAACTTTACTTTTTATGTGAATAGTTTTAGGAAAAAGTAAGACAGAAATTATTTGTACTGAAAAGACAATCCGGAACCAAATGAGGATGATCACAGAATATCTTAAAAGAAACTTACAATATTTTTATTAAACATATTTTTAAATATTCGAGTAATGTGATCTTTAGCCCAAAATGTAAAGATGAACTCTTTGGAAAGTGGTCAAAACAAAATCATCACAGAATTGGTGAAAACTACCCCGGTTTCAGCTATGGAAATATATACTTCTAATTTAGTAGTTGATACTGAAATCAAGAAACAAACAGTGAATATATTAAACTGAAAACATCACATAAAATACGATGGATAAATGAAAACAAGCGAAGTACCATAAGGACCCAAATATCTCCCTCAGAAACAAGTGAAAAATTATTTCAAAAATAAATAATCATACCAATACATTGCAATAATATCATAGTTAATCTCTTTTATTATATTGATATTAAATACCAACTTGATGTTAATAAATTAGAAAAATATTATTTATACAATACTAATAGTAAACACATTATTTATGTTACAAGATTTTGTAACATAAATAACTGAATATTAAACCAGAATGGATTATAGCTTATACCGATGTCAACACTGGGGCTACTGCATACAGTAAACTATTTTCTCAACGTACTCTTGTAGGATACTCCATGTCAAATTTTCACAGAGATTCATGCAATTGAGTGTTTCTCGAAAACTTTAAAATAAATATCAATTATTTTAAAGCAGTTATTCTAGTTGATTCTAAAAACGTCATCCGATAATAGCTATACATCCTGACCTAGGTAATCAGATTATTATATTAATAAGAAAAACTTTGAATTTTTTTTTGTAAATACAACAAAACAGTCGTTTTAAAATGACAAATGATTTTTAACTTAGTAATTTCGGCACAATTAACGCAGAACACCTTCTCATATATCCAAATTATGATAAAGATTCTCAGGAATGGAATCAGATAAGCAAATTGTTCTATAACACCAGAAACTTCCTGAGGTTCTTTTAAAGACTAACCACAAATATTCTCTTCATTGTTATTTTTTTGTTTTTTTTCCTTTTAGAATTTTTAACTCTTTTCTCATGTTATTTTGTTTTGATTATTACTTTATAATTATTAGTTCATTTTATTATATTTTTGTGATATTTTGAGTACATTTGAATTGATTTTTTCAATGAAATCATATATGATCACATACATTTTGTAGGTTAAAAAGCTTAAAAATTGATTAACTATTGCATATCTAAATATTATAAAGACATTCATCTAAATTTTGCTAAAAACAATACAGGCGAAAGAAAATTATTTAGCACATGCTTATTATAATATACATACATTTATGAATGAAAAGTTAAATTACAAAATATCTCAAGAATTTATTGCAGTATATCTGTGATAACTATCTTATGATTCGAATAATAAGAACATTAATTCATTGAAAACTCAAAATAAGAGTGGTTATTTTAAGATTTGAAAAACATAATTTCTTAAATTTCTAAGTACCTACTAAAAATCAACAAAAATGAATTAACAGTGAAAAAATAGATGGGAAAAATGTAATTTCTAAAATGTTATTAGAAATATGAAAGTCAATTTTTTGTAAATAACAAATAATCACTTGTTAAAATATGCAGATGGAAAGATTGATCTTAGCCTCTTAAAAAGTAATATTAAAAATAAAAAAGTAATGAAAAAAAGTTATTTCATTTTGCATTGTGGGTGGATGTTTTGCACACAAAGCAGAAAATATTTATATTACGAGAACTTCAGAAATTCTATACACCTAAATATAAAATTTAATTATATTCTTACGCCTTTTATATACAACGCCCAAAATATACACTTAGTTTAGGAACCCAAAAATATTTTTAAGTTTACTTTTGGTGTGGTAATATATAATGTCTTATAAATATATAAATAGGCAATAATAACATGCAAAATAAATAACCTTTCGTTGTAGAGAATCTGTTAATATTTAAACTTTAGGTTCATGCCTACGTTATAATAGAAATAAGTAAATAAAATCATATATTTTTAGCACCCCTTACTCTTACGTTTCTTATTAATATTAATATAATATTTCAACTCCTAAAATAATTTTAGACGTTTCTTAAGATGATTTATTACATGTATTTTTTGAAGCTTAATAAAAATCATGATTAGAAAAAATATAAAATAAAATTCTAATTTTCATGAAGTTATACATTTAAATGTTGGTGATTAATTTTTTTTTATTCCCAATCTGTTTAAAATTATTCCTTTTCACTATTTCTTAGTTCAGTTTTATTTCATTATTTTTTATATATTTTATTCATTTTACAAGGTGTGTTAACTTATTAAAATACATTAATGAAATAAAAACAAGTAATGTTTCGTTTTTTACGGCATATTTGACTTTTATACGGTTATCATCCTTGACTATTTATTCTGCTGTAACTACATATGAAGTGATTTTTTGTTCATAAAAGTGATAGAAAATACTTTTTTTACTCTTATATAAATGCTTTATTTAATATGGAAAAATTGTAGTGAAATGTTATTCTGTGCCCTTCAGTGGAAATAAAACATAATTTCAAAATTGTTGTTGTCACTTAAATTTCTTCACTATATTCCAGTTATATTTTAAGCATATTTACTGTTAAATATTCAATTATTTAAGTTATTAATACCATATTAATATTCAGATAATCCTGATTTTAGTTGTGTAAAAATACTTATGCAAATAGCTTCTGAGAAACTTTCAGCAGGTCTTAATAAAATACAACCTTGCATTGCGTAGAAACTGTCCAAATGCAGGTTTTATGCAACGCAACCATGCATTACATTTCTTGAGAACCAGTATGATTCAACGTATTTCTTAAAAACTTATAAATTTGCATGAATTGTTATTTTTATAAAAAAAAATTATATATTTAATGTTTTCCTAAATTTCAATCTGAGTATTTTATTAATTGTTTTAGAAAGAGTACATATTTTAAGAAAATATTTTTCATTAACAAATAATCATTTTTAAAAAAAAATATTGTTTATATCTAAAGGATAAAAAATTGTTAGTTATAATTATCACTACCCAAATAATATGAGGTATTTAAAATGCTTTCTACATTTTATTTGCTGAGAATTTGCCTGCTGCAATTTTCTGGAAATCTGTAACTAAGCCTAAGTCAGTTTTCTAGCATGATATATTTACCTATTATCTAATGCATTTAAATTTTTCATTTATGATGCTAATATATATTAATTAATAATTTTATCACTCATATTCATTATGTATTCATTCATATTGCTTATAAAATATTAAGAAAATGTCTCTTACATGGCACTATTGTGATTATAATTGAGGATATTAGAATGTTGTTGGAAACAATTTAACTGTTTATTATCTTGGATCAGTTAACTAGACAGTTTTAACCAGATTTTAATGGTTTTCAATTATTTACATGTAAAATTTAATTGTTTTATGCGTAATGGCATTTAAAATATAATATTGGCCTATTTTGCAGAATCATTTTACAATATATATTTAAAATTAGAGGATCACTTATATGCAACTCAGCACATAGAATTTTAAAAATAAAATGAAATTTGCCTTTTTTATTTTTATATTCATTTAGAAAATTTTAAAACGTGATATTTGTGATAAAATCTCTGGAAATGCTAATGCCTTCATTTATATTTAAACAAAAAATGTGTTCAAGACAAAACAGTTCACTAATAATTTAGCTGCACAATATGCTTAAATGCAGAAGAACTTTATTAAATCAATTAGAACTGTCTAAATGAAAAGATAGTTTTCACTTTAATGAGACTAAACTGTGTTGAGGCCTTAGATGAAACACGTTATATTGACTGAAACGTTTTTGTTTGGTCAAATGTTAGTGTATGTGTAATAGAATTATATACGTAATTATACACTTAAGTATAAAAACTTTTTGAAATAAAATAAATCATAAACTCACATCTATTTTCAAAAGTGTTTTGTTTCTCTTTGATTTTTCAGTAAATATTAATCATTTAATTTATAAAGTTATCTGGATTATTATAACTATCCTTGATTGCCTTGTTTTATTATTAATTGACAGATTTGTTAAATTTGCACCTAACATAAAATATCTTTATTTTTAGGTAATAATACCGAAATTTCGAAAATTAGAAAATTAAAAGGAATAAGTTAAATTTATATTTAATAAAAATTTGTGTAGTGTAGTATAGTATGTAGAAATAGGATAATTATACAGTTATCTTTCACAATGACTTTTGAAACTATATATACTTTAATCATGTTTAATTAGAAATATACTAATTTGTTTAAATAACTGTCATGATAAAATGAAAATAAATGCTTTCGAAATTTTCAATGCAAAATTTGTCATTCCTTCATTTCAAATATTGTTTGAAAAACCAAGAAAGACTTGAAAAAGAAATAAAAAAGAAATATATTTTCCACAATTGAAATCACAATTTTATTTTCTAATTTATACGAAGTAAATAAGAAGGACAATTATGGTAAATTTTTTTTGGTTCTTCAAAAAAAATAATTGTTTGATCTAGAAAACTAAGATCTAAAGTCTTATGGACAAATCTTAATAAGGACACTTAAATTTAGAACTATAGATGTAGTTTGGTGTACCAAGGAACACACACAAATAATTTAAACTAGATTTATAACTTATAGTATAGATTCCCTTTTCTCCTTTCAAAAGACAACTCAATCAGTTGTTTCAAATTCAAGAAAAATGTCTCATCTCCTCATGGTATTAGAAAAGCCGGTACTTTTTCATTCCTGTATTAGATTGTAAAAAATTGCGAGATGAAACAATGCATGCGATTGGCTTGAAACCGAGTTCAATTTCAATCAAAATAACGTCGTATATGAAGAACTGTCTCTAAAGACAACTGCAAAAATTGGCTATTTCTAAATTTTATTTTAAGATTACTTAACTTTTAGAACCATGGAAATATGAAAAGAAACAAAAAACAATTTTAATCTCTTTTGTTTGAATTTTATAAAATAACCACAGTAATTGGGCTTCCTTATATAAGGAAGTTATTTATTGTATGGATTTAATTACATTTTGAAATCTGTATCTTCTAAAACCTAATTAACTATAAGAGCGGTTCAAACAAATTTTTTGAACAAAACAGAAACTTAATTAGTTAAAAATACATTTCCCTTTATAAATGGAACATTGGATAGTTGATTTGTTACATAAAGTATTAGTTTAGACTCTTCATCTTTAAAGTTATGGTTAAAAAAACGAAACCTCGCAGCATGGTACCATTTAATTTCCTGTAAATGCAAAGCATATTAAAGTAAATTCTTTCATTAAAACTAAATTAAATGTTGTTCACTAGAAATATAATTAGCATTTATATTAAACATGCTACCTTAAAATATTTATTTAATAAAATAAGGATATATGAATAATAAAATAACAATATATATTACGATAATTTAGTTTTTGATGATTACATTCTACATATAAAATTGAAATCTTTTATTAAAAAGATAATTTTAGTAATCAAAAACATGTTTTCGTGAAGATTTCGAAAAAAAAAAACGCAACTTATAATTATTATTCATAATTTCAAACGATTGCAATTCTGACTTTTGATGGCTAGTCATTAATTTCAATGAATATAATTTAACAAAATAACATTTCTATGAGAATTTGGAATTTCGAATAAGAAAAATGAATTCACATCCAATTGAAAATATCCAATTAAATAGAGTATAAATAGAGCTCAATTAAAAGGTACTTCGTTTGAGAAAATTATATGAATAAATGTATTTCTTTTAAATTTTTAATATATTTTCTGTTATCATTTTCATAGAAACTATCAAGTATTCAAATGAAAACTTCTTAGAAAACAAACAAGAAACGGAGGAATAGTCATATTTAAATAGAGGAATTAAGGCGCTAAAAATCAAGAATTATACTTTATTCAAAATGTTAAATTGAATACGCGGATATTAATGTATGTTGAAGTGTTGATGTTGATATGCAGTGAAAAAAACATAAAAATGTATGCATCTAGTAATCTTAAGTATAATTATAAGTTACACCATTCAATAAGTTATTTAGTTAATTTTTTATTATACACTTTGGACCACCTAGATTGGAACACGAAGAAAAACAAAAAATATCATAACAAAATTTATTTTATAGATATGTTGACCAAACATCAAATGTATAAATTAACAGACTTCTGTAAAGTGAGGTTCCTGCTGAAATCCTTAAGAAGAGTAGCCGTCATTGTTGGATCACTGCTACCAACCCCTCTGTTTTCATTCAAAGAGACTTTGGATATGCTATTGGGGTACAACAGAGCAAGCAGCTTCCACACATTGCTAAATTTGAAATCGTAAAACAACTAAGGATAAAAATCTGGTTCAATCGTTGAGCAACCATGAACCACATGTTTATAATCCAGAGAGCGGGCATGCCAGGGAAACAATTCAATCCGGCGAATGACAAAGAACCCTTGGACAATCCATGCCACGTGTGGTTGAGCATTATCCTGCTGAAATAAGGCTGTGGGCAAGCCCTGAACGTATGGAAGGACAACGGGTGCCAACATTTCGTAGATGTAGCACTGGTTGTTTAAAGTACCATCAATGCGTACTAGATGAGTGTGAGAGTGATATCCAATACCACCCCATACCATAATACCCGGTGCAGGACCAGTGTGGCGGTGCGTATCGCAACTGTTCAGTATCCTATCTCTACGGTGTCTCTAGACTGAAATGTGATTATCATGGCGTTAAAGACAGAAGCGTCACTTTTCAGTAAAGACAATTTCACTCCATTCTGCTATCCGCAACTTTCTTTCATCACACCATTAGAAGACGTCTGTAGCTCTGCGTCATGGGTAAATGAAGCAATGGACATCTTGTGAACAAACTACTCTGCTTTTAACGGCATCGAATGGTAAATCGGATGATGCGTTACTGACATAATGTGCTGTGATATGGGCTGAACTATCCGTCACTGCTATGCGCACAATTATCCAGTCGTCCCATGAAGTGATGCACTGAGAAGGATACAATCGAACACGTCTGTCCGTCGTACTCTTCTGCATCCAGCGATCACATATCCGCATTACAGTTGTTTGGTTTCGTCCAACACGACTACCGATTTCCTTGAAAGATAATCTATAATCTCGGTAAGCCACTGTCCTTCCTCTGTCG
>JAPDSC010015803.1:38321-87344 GCA_026290005.1 Latrodectus geometricus | reverse complement strand
CAACAAAAATAACTGTCGGATACCATAAAGAAAGAGACGAATTAACTGTTTTTGTTGATCACTTTATTATTCAGTAAATTCTGTTTCTAGTGTAGCTGCCGTGGCCTGATTGGAGAAGGCGTCGTTCTTGCGATGAGGAGCCAGCTCAGGAGTTAACCTCGTCACTAGACCGTTCTTTGAAATTACGAGGCGATTGGCAGAGTTTTCCGGCTATTCCTTCAGCAGATGAATGAAATTAAAAAAAGTTTTCGAAGAATATTTGGTGACTCCCAAGAACACGTGAATTTAACATATGTGCTTGAGTGTTGTTAAAATATTACCTGGAACGACATTATATCATAAAATACTCAAAACATTCGGGTCGCGAATATCATTCAAAACTATGAGAGGGTTAATTTAAGGAAAAATTATAGGTCCCAACATATGGTTCCCTTAGCAGTAATTTTCTAAAATAACCGTGCATAAAAATGTTAAGCAGCTTGCAATCATTCAACACCTCGCTTTCATAACAGATAAGAAAAAGAAGGGTTATTAGAAATTGATAAAATTATTCACGCTGTCATCCCATAAGAGATTATACTTGGAAGTTAAACAAATATGAATAAGTTAAGAGAGAAGATCAATAAAAACTCATTTCCTCATCCCCATTCCTTTTTCCCAGAATTCCCTGCCTGACATTTAATGAGAGAGGCTTGTTTATGAAGAAGTTGTTTATAGCGATCGAAAAATGCTTGAAGTTGGTCATTTATCAGGAAAAGTTCTTAAGCAGTGCGGAACTAGAAAATATATTATTAAGATTTATTGATAAGTTGTGCGTTACAATTATGTATATTTAAGAAATAATTAGAAATATCACATAATGCGAAATAAATGAATGCATGCAAAGTTTATAAGCATGGCAATACATTCAGTGCAAAAGCAATTTAAAAGAATTACCACAAAATAAATATTCGAAGATTGCTTAATATTTGGAACAAATATGAATACAATAAAGCAATAAGATAAGATGATTTAAATAAAGCTATAAAAGATAGAACATATAACCAGTATACAAAGCGAAATTTACAAAATTAATTTTAAAATTTCAGTCATTTCAATAATTATGCAGATCAAAAGGAAAAAATCGAAAAAACTTATTATAAATCAATTTAAATTAAATGAAGTACCGGTGAAAATGCGCTTTAGGTCCCCTACTTGGCGAGTTTTCAAAATAACGCATGCCATGGTGAAAATTCTACCGCTATTTCAAAGTGAAACTTAATCAGCGACCAATGAAAAGGCTTAAACAAAAGAGTAATTAATGAGCATGCGCGAAAAAGCGCTTCAAATTATTTCCTCAGGAGGCTGTCATAAAGAGCTCATTAGGGATAAAAACGTCCGGTTTATCACGCTTGGTGTACTATCGCCAAGTTGGCAGAATAGGAGACCTAAAGCGCAGATTAACGGAAGTACCAACATGGCCAGCTTCATAAAGGGTTGCAGACCATATTGGTGCGAAATACGGCTTTTTTGCAATAGCTGTGAAGACTAATGTCTAAATCAAGCCATTACACTTCAAAGCCATATTGTAAAAGATTTAAAATGAAGAAATAACACAAGATAAAAAATAATTAAGGAAAATACCGAATTTCAAATCTCTAAAATTACAAATAAATAAAGCAAAGAATAAAAACAGATTCAAAGTTGACAAGATATCATAGTAAATTCCAAACATGCAAAACCACAAAAAAACACTGAAACAAATACATAAATTAAAAGACTAAGGGTAAGGGTAAACACTGTTGGCATTTCAAGCTTCTTATAAGACCTTCAAGACTTGGATGACCCTTCTGTAGTTTATAACTACGCCTTACTTCTTTCTTATAAGCAATGCGCTACTTGCCAAATAGTATTTAATAAAATGAATTGGAATTCCATCATCAATTAGAACGTTTTTTTGTCTGTTTGTTTTTGATACTATTTAAATTAGTTTAAACTATTAATATTCTATTTAATGGATTAAAAATAATATTTTCATACATTTTAATAGAAATTTTAGAATTCTTAAAAATTTAATTTAAAATTAAAGTAATTAGTTTGAATTATTAAATAGTTCATTAAGTTCAGAAGGTATTAGAGTTTCATGATATAAAGTGAATTGATTATTTTTAATTAAATATTTAGCTATTAGTCTTCGCCGCAACAATAACCAAGCTATACTTCGTACCAATATGGTCAAACCCCCTGATGAAGTTGATGTTGGTACTTTAATTTAAATTGATTTATTGTGAGTTCTTTCGATTTTTTCTTTTGATCTATATGATTATTTAAATGACTCTCGTATACATATATATATACATATAATATGAAGCAAGAGAATTCGAAAATTCAAAATTAGACAATGATTTTTCCAGTCAAATACGACTTAAATAATTTTTATACATTTTATAATCATTCAAAAAACTCTGCATACAGTAATAAAAAAATTGCAAACATTTCCAGTCCAAAAAATTCAAACCAAATATTTATTTCATCAATTTGAAAAATTAAAAAAATGTAAAGATATATTCAGAAAAAAATTAATGGCCACACTTAAGAAATTTTAAGAGGAAATTGTTACCGAATAAAATATTCTGTACTTTTTAACATATCCCTTTATGTTTGGCCATCGCCTGCAATATTTCATTTATCGATTAACTTTGAAATCTAAGACGTTTTATCCTGATAAAATAGAAGCTAAAAAATTAAGCGGTAACTCAAATGTCCACTCTAATTTTTTTTTTAACTAGATGCCCATTTGCAGTGATCATAGAATGCCATATTTCATCAATGATACATATAGTCGTCACGTGACATTAAACATAGTACTATTCAATACTAATCTAATTATGAAAAGTAAAAAAGAATACATGCTAACCAAAATAATTATATGAGAGTATGCTCCAAATTGTTTAGGATTACATTTTATAAGAAAGTTTTGTATATTTCGTATTTTTCTGAGTGCAAATTTAGTTTCTTAACGATTTTCAGTGAGTTTCACTCAAATGGAAAACATTTTATCATACGAAAAAAAATTACAATCTGTCTTTTCAGAAAAATATGAGAAACGGAAGTTACGATTAATTTAAATTTATCAAGAAAATAAGTTAATGCGCTCATCCCTTGTATCAAGTTCAATGATTTATAATATAAAATTTGGTTTATTTTTGGCAAACAAGGGAGCATAAAAAAATCTGTCAACTTGACTTAGATAAATAGCGCAGCGTTATATTTATCAATATCAAGGGAACAATCTAAACAGACTGCGAACGATGAATCTTCACGTACTCAAGAAAATTAATCGATTAAAAAATGATCGATGATAACAATTTAACTTTCTACTGTAACAATCTATCATAGATGCTTCAAACATTCTGAACCCTCGTTTCACAAGAGTGTGTACTCGTAACCGTAGAAAAAAAATATGTATTGAAATTTAAATTTAACAAAGAATGTCGTTTCTTGTATATCAAAAGTAAACATTCATTCTTCATGGAAGTTCTCAAAATGTTTTACTCCCTCTTTTTCAAAAATAAAAAATGAGCAGAATAAAAATAAGTTTCAGATTCCCAAAATACATCTATATTGTTCTTTTTTATTCAAAATGAAAGGTTTAGAACACCATTAAGGTTTAAACTTTGATGCGATTTTATACAAATAAAAGTATTTTGAGAGTGTTTCTAAAAATTAATAGTTTACGGAAATTAAATGTTAATGAAAAAATCTCTAACGGAAACACCTTCCATTATTTATGCACAGAAAAACTACTTTAATGAAATATTTAAACTCCAAATACCTTCAGGGCCAAATTCTTGAAGATATTCGTATAAAGTGACAAAAGAATTCTTGAAATTTAACTTCCTAAAAAGAGACAAGAATCCTCGATTTTTCTACACATCAATGAATTCTGAATCAAATAAAATTCTTTCTCTCATTTTTTATTCGAATATTTTCACGAAAATAGAAATGAAAAAGAAAAAACTGTGTAGGAACACGATTGCAAGAAAACTGATTTGTTCGGAAAAAATGTTTCTTAAAAAACGAAATAAAACTTGTAGTTTATATAATTAAATTATAGTCCGTTATTAACAAAGTTCTTCACATTGTTGAAATTAAAACACTTTCCACTTAACATCTAGTGGCTCGAAAATGTTTAACTCACTTCATTTCTTTACATTCTTATTATTTTTTTCAACAAAATGTGTTTAAAAAAATTATTCTGAATTCGTTCTCAGTTTTAATAACATTCAATCAATAAGTCATAATTACTATTATGCAGATAGAAAACGAAATCCAGGTGTTTGTACGCTGAGTAATTGAATAATCTGGCAATCTGCGCAAAATTATTCAAATATTTTATATGAGCATTTATATCTCAAATCTAAAAATAAAAAAGGCTGTGCGATTCATAATTGAACAAATAACAAGTTCGCACTATTTTGAGTTCCGATTTGGAGCATTCATTTCTACAAGCGCGAGCACTGAACAGAATTTCATTAAATGCCTGTATCAATTTCACTAAATGCTTATATTGGTAAAAGTTGGAACACTATTTACCATTAGACATCGAAACTGATGTCGAGTGGTAAATATAGTTCCAATTTTTACCACTAGACGTCAGCTTCGATTGCTGTGTCAAACCTCTGAAGAATTTACATAAATACTTTTTAATATGTTATATTACAATTTAAAAAAATATTCAATTTAATATTCAATTATTTAAAATTCTAAAACTGCTCAATTTGTTGAACAAAAACACTTCTAAAATTGTGTCATTTTTTTTTCATATATTTTAAATCTATGTATATTGGAGAACTGCAATATGTATTTTTTTTTTCTTTCTGGAAAATAACCGAAATAAAAATAAAGCCTAACACTTTGCACAAGTACATTGAATCTTGATTAGATTCACGACTCTTTGAGGAGCAGTCCGAAAAAAATCTATAGATCACTAACTAAAATCACTTCCAGAATCTGATAAGTCATCAGAAATATATATCCAGTCAATCGCTGAACATTTTCCAGCGACCATTTCTGATTAGAAAAAAGCGGCAATGAATTTAGAGCTGTAAGTGCAAAGTACCTTCAACTAAGGCAATTGAAAGAACGTCTGTTGGTCAAAACGTAAACTAAACATCTAATACATTTATTTCACTGCTTAAAAGGTGAAAATACACGCTTCAATAAGGCAAGAAAATCACATGCCCTCGAAAATCGTAGAATTTTGCTTCATTTAAAGTTGCTTATGGAAATCGCGGGAGGCAGTCAGAGGGTTAAGAGGTTCTCCAATATCGGTTTGTTGTGACAAAATGCATGGTTTGCACACCTAATTGAACCACACTAATAGAATTATTGGATATATTTGTAAAAATTAGTTTTATTGGATGCTAAATATAGAGTTATCAAATTAAGGCTTGGTCCATGAACATTCTAGACTGAACTTATATATACTTATTAATCATGTTACAAACTTTTCTGAAAATGTTTTTATTCCCATTTGAATTTCTATAGATCTTTAGGCTTTCTGTGGCTTAGTGATGGAAGAGCGAAAGCTCCAAATTAAAGGCACGATTGAAGAGGGGCTGGCTATTGCACTTATTTCAGGTTGAGTTTTCAAGGTTTTCTCTTTTGCAACACATAAATATTGCTCACTATTTCTAAAATATCCTTCCAGAAGGCAATTTACAAAGTAGATATCAATATGCCTTAAGTTGTCCATCACGCTGTGTCAAAATAAATAACCCAATATATTTTGATTCTTGTAATATTCTAATTATTTAATTGCTTTTATTCTTAGTATTTTAAGGAATAATCGCCAGAGAGAAGCATTGAATTGAAATTAGTTGAAATTTAGAATAAACATGTAATATAGCATTGTGTATTTCAAGATTATAATAAAATTAATCCAAATGATGTGAATGCAATATATAATATGTATTTCGTAGAAACACTAGTTTTAAAAAGAAAATTATAATGTTTAATAAAATGTATAAATCTTTTTTATAAATATTTTTATTTTGTAAAGAGGAATGCAATCGAATTAGTTAAAAAAAAAAAAGAAAACTTTTATTGTACTAAATCAATTTTGAATACCAAAAGACAAAATGCAACAAATTATACTATTTAAGCAACTTCCTACGCATTTTAAAACTACTGAGAACTGCTCTTCGAGGTTACACAGAATAAACATTCAAAATAAAAAATTATTGAATAAAAGCCCCAGAGTTATTTCATTGTAGAAAGAAATACCCCCAAATTACTATTATCGTCATCATATACAGTACTGCACTTGTCATTAATATAATCTTCTATTGTTATGGTAGTATATTAAGATACAAGGCTGAAAATATTTCCGAGAAACCTTTTTCTATAAAGTTTATTTTTCCATTTATTTGAAAATAAAAACTTGAAACATGTCATAGATTAAAAAAAAATATCCCATTCTATCTTTAGTAATAAAAATACTTAAAATATATATATCTTTATTAATCTGAAACACTTTGCTGAATATTTGGAAATTTTAAACATTTTTATCAAAAATATTAAGATATTTAGTTAATCTCTTTCTACATTTCAAAAATTTGGTACATTATCTTGAAAATATTTATGTTAATAGAAAAATCGTATCATAACGAAACCAATAAAAATAATATGACATTTTAATAAATGAACATTTTTATCAATACTTACTCTAAGAATGATTCACATAAATACATTAATATTGATCTAGAAAAGAGCATATTCTTGAAGCTAATTGCCTATTTGTATTACTGAGCTTGATTTTGTGAAAAACAATATGACAGAATACTTGGTAACAAACTTAAACTAAAAACAAATTAAGTCTTGTTTCAGAGGTTATTTGACTGGTTTTGTACAATAATTAAGCTAAAATATATTTAAGCTAAAATTTTATTAAATAGCAAATAAGGAACTCATGCATCAATAAGCAGAAGGGGGGGGGGGAAGTGTATTATAAATGGTATTACTATTCTGCATTATATATAAAAGCAATATAGTAGTTAAAACTTATAAATTCATCAATATTTTAAAAGAAATTGTATTCTCTTTATTTTAGTTAGTCCACACAGCATTGCTAAAAAAAATTTTAGAATTTAATTTTTCTATATCATAAAACAGTCATGAAATAATTGCTTTTATTTTTAAAGTTTTTATTCAAGCAGAAAAATGTATCAAAATATTTTGTTCCTTTTTTTTAAAAGTATAACTCATATTTTTGTATCTTTTGCATTTAAAAATAAAACTACTTTTCATTTTAGTATAAAAGCAAAAACTTTACATTTTAAAATCTTCCACATCTTAAAATTAAATTCATATCTTTAGTAAAAACTTTTGGTATTTAAGAATAAAAATTTTGTCCAACATCTTCATTTATTCATGGATATAATGTATTAAGAAATTTATAGTTATAAATTAAAGAATGTTTAATTAAATTTATAATATATATTATATATTAATAAATTAAATAATTTATAACTTAAAGAATAATTCAAACTACACAAAAGAAAACTAATTACAATTTACAAAAACATTACTCTATCATCCAAATATCTACTTCTAATAGAAAATCCTCATTCCTTATGATTGATTTCCTAAATCAAGTTTTTACTACTAATTTAATAATATATATTCTACTGTATTAAAGAAATGGAAAGAAAAATCTTGAAACCTTCATCAACCACTTTTTTCCAAAAATACACTCAAAAATAGTTTTGGCTGAAGTTGAAAAGCTTTTTATTTATATTTCATTTTTATTAGTATAAACTAAATTATACCTTTTGTAAAAACTGGCCAAAGATACATATAAGTTCCTAAGAAAGTAGTTAAGAATTTTACTTATTTTAAGAATTATCCCACTTAGATTGCATTCTTGTTACTAAAGACAATATATAGCAAATGAAAAGACATGATTTGGAAATGACTTAACTCAAGCTCATGAAAACTACATAATTTTAGTGACAGCAAATTAAAAAATATTATTACTTTCAAGTATTTAAATTGGTTTACATTAAACAAATTATTAATGACTTAATATTTGGAAAAACATTCTTCAGGGCTAGGAAAAAATGCTTCAAAAGCTGAACAAATGCTCAAAAATATAACTAAATTTACGAAAATAAAGAAAATGCTATTTTTAAGCAAAAATTTTATTTGTGTGGTATTATTTAATAATAGCTATTTTAATTAATATAAATAAATGGATTTTATTACTATCAATTTGTTATAAGCACAACTATTTAAAGTTAATTTGTAGCTCTACAGTTAAACTAGTACAGATACCTATAACAGAAGAGGTAATCAAATCAATGAAAAAATGAACTGAAAACCTACCATTTAAGTTTGGTTCTAATTTTAAGGCAAAATACTTTCAATTAGATGAACAAAAACATTTTCAATAAATTACAAATTCTTTCAATTAAAATACTTTTTTAGTACAAAAGAAATAAATTTGTAACTTTAAACATTTATTTTCTTTTCAAAATTACAACTCAAATTTGATAAATTTCATTTAAGTTAATTCAGTGCTCTTTTAATATGAAGCTTTTTAGCCATTCGAATTTAATTTATTACGACATTTTGAACAGTAATTCAAATTTTTTTAAATACCATTACATCATAAATAATTTTTATGGATGTGGGATTTAAGTATGTATTTTCTATAATATATTTTATTCATATAGATAACTATTTTAAATTAATAGAAGATAATATTGATTTTACATACATTTAGAAGTTTCCATTTGTCTGACACCAGTATTATGCACAATTCCAACTCAAAAATCAATAACAAGTCTTTAATGAAGTTTGGTAACTTTAATAAAAAAATGTCATCAATATATTAATGAGACTTGATACGCTTAATATAGTTTAATTATATACACAGATCAATTTTATACAAAGTTCAGATAATATAAAAAGGATAATATAGACAATCTCTACATGTTTATACTAAAAATAATTTTTGGAAATATAAATTTTTTATACATTTTTTTTCATAAATATATTGAAAAATATAAAACTCTGAAATCAAGTATTTTCTTTTTTCACCATGAACAATCATTTAAATTTATAAGCGTACTTTTATTCACAATAAATATACATAAATTATTTACAACATTTTGATGCTGTTAAATTCTGAGCACAAGAACTAACATAAAAAATTAATTAGTTTTGAATAATCTGATAATTTTTAAGAGATAATACTTTAAATTAAAAAATTATATTTTCAATCAATTATAGAACAATAAAAATTATTTCTTTTCAGAGGTTTATCACTAAAGCTGCCAAAATATGTACAAAAAGTTAATGAGGATAACATGAACATCAGTTTTTATATCATTCATATGAACATTTAATATCGAAAGCTGAAATATGGAATGCTTAATGTGCAATATTAAAATTGAGACCAAATGATTCTCAAATTATTCAATTAGTTTTATAAAAGTTGTGAAAAAAATATTCATATTTTCAGTGTTTATGGTATTTCCCAAATGAAATTCCAAGGGAACTGCTTTTCATTTTCTTCCCTCCAACTGGTGAAGGGGTAAGGCACGGAGAGGGTGGTTCAAGCTCCTAAAAAATAATTACATCAATAAAATAAATATTTTCCACATTCAATAGAAAAAAAAGTAAATTAGAAGTTAACTTCGATGACTACGTGAAATTTTGCTTTTACAACATAGATAAATAAACAATATACAAAATTTTTGTAAATTTTACAATTTTGATTAATATTTTAGAAGGATAAAAAATAATCACATTTTAGAGGTTAAATATTAGAAAAAAATTAAAATGACAATGTCATGTTTTTACATTAAAATACATTAGAATTCTCTTCCTTCTAAGATGTTTCACTTGAATCATTTAAACGTTTTTCCAAATCAAAATCTTTTTAATGCAAAGTTTCAAATTTTGAACTAAATATACAAAATATTTTATCAATGTAAATATTTAAAATAGTATAAAAATTTTGATGAAAGTATATGATACATTTTATTAAATTTGAATTCTATTGATAAACACAGGGGTTTCACGAAAACACATTTACAATACACAGCAACAAATTAAAAATGCATGGTGCAAGGGTGACTGAGAAAAGAAACACACAGATGGTATCAAAAGCATGCCACAGAGTTAAAATTTAAAGGAAACTTGAAAGAAATTGTATTCAAAGGATAAAAATATTCAGAGAAATCCCATAGACACAAGCAGAAACACAGAAGAGATAAAATGCTGCCACCATAGTAACACCGATACACTAACCTTTCCTCTGATTCATTGTTGTTATAACTCTTCAACCACTGGCTTCTTAAAGGAAGTAAAGCTTCAGGAAGCATATTAGGAACTTGCTACCAAAAAAATATAGTTCATTACAGAATTTTACAGGGTACCGTATGTAAAATTGTTAGAGGTTTATACATGTGGCTGTCAAAACATAATTTAAAAAAAAAAAGTTATATCTTGATCCCAAGCGTGTTTTTTTTTTTTTTTTTTTTTTTTTTTTAAATCTAATACCGTATTTTAGCTGAAAAGATATTTCCCACTTATTACATCAATAGTTTAAACAGCAAATCGTAGATTTTTTAAAATAGGAAGGAATTAAAACTGTGAAATTCCTTACCTAAGGAAATAAAATATTTGATGTTAATAAATTATTAGTTGGGAAACTTCTACATAATTTTTTTTTTTTTTTTTTTTTTTTTTTTTTTACATCAAGAATTTTATCTCTATCTTACATAAGAAATTTAAATATTACAATTATAAATTGATATTTGCTTTCTTCAAAGACTTTAAATCACAAAACTTCAATTGTTTTCCTAATATTTTGAGTAATTGGTGCAGTTTACGTAACATAAATCTATTATAAATCTTTAAAAAGTCAAAGTTTTTCTAAAATTTATTTTAGAGCAGGTTTAGTAACTTATTGTTACATTTTTGCACACAAGAGTTAATTCAACTGTAACCTATAATTTAAAGTGAAATCACTGCAGTTATTCAAGCCTCAAAAGGGATTTTAATTATGAACAGTAAATCCAAAGCCAACTATTCAGCTGCCAGTTCAATATGCCCAAGATGAAATAAACCCACAAATTGTTGAACGAAAGGCTAGTGCTCTACTCATTCAGCTGACAACTTAATTAAAAAAAGTATAACTTGTTAGAGAAAAATTTGACAGTTTGTCAGATTTTTCTCAGAGAAAAATTATGAATTCCAATTAGAAATATTATTTGCAAAAATACACTTACCATTATGAAATTTAGAATTCCTTATAAGCCAATAAAATTAAAAAAGGTTTTTAAAGTTCTCATTACAAAATTTAGATTTACTTATGAAATTAAAATATCTCATAATGACAAAAAATTTTGTTACTTTTTTTACCATACACATTATCAATCAAAATTTTAAAGTCCTTTTTATTGAACTATTTTTGGTTTATTTGCTGCTCTGTGATAGCCCAGCAAAAAGATACATCAACAAGATCCTACAGTTCAACGTGGATCCTGGATCACCACAAACATCCACACCCGAGATAAAAATAGAACTCTTAAACACAGACTTAATCCTTCAACTGCCAATTCGACATTAAGTTTTGGATTTTTTACTTTAATACAAAAACAATATGTACATACTCCAATAAATATTAAAAGAAAATAAAAAGAATAGTTACATTACTATTGAGTAATATACTTACAGTGAGGTTTGTAACTGAGGATAACCTAAATGATGACATGGAATTTGCAGGAGTTCCAAAATTTCTTAAAGGACTGATGATTGTAGAAACAGCTCTACTCAAGCCTCGTTTTGTAGGAGTTCTTCTCATAGACAAAGCCCTACCAAGCTTGTTCCTGGTTTTGCTGAAGATTTTTTTTAATTTCATACATTATTTATAGAAAAATCAACTAAATTTTAGGTCAAGAAAAGGACTTCCTTGACCTAAAAGAACAGTTCAATAAAAATATAACACTAGAATTTATTTTAAATAAACTTATCAAAAATTATAACTTTTTCACAATATAAAAAAATATTAAATATATTATAAAGAAATATTTAAGAAATTCATAGTCTTTTTTAACATAAATAAAAATCATTTACTGAGCCAGAAACTTAAAAACAGAAACTAATAGTTCTAGGGTTATAGGCAACGAGAAACTGTGGGCCTTTGTAAATTAGATTAAAAGAGACAGTATTTAAGCTCTTGACGTGTCTAGTAACCCTAAATTTTGAACACATATAAAAAGACAATTTTTAAGTTTCAATAGATTGAAGCAGTATTTTCTGTCATGAAATTGAAAATGGGAATTGTACAAGCCACCAAAAGAAGTTTCATTTCAATGATGTTGTATTTACCAATAGTCTTAATGGTTTTATTGTATACAAGCATTTATTTCATTTTTAAACATTAGACCATTAAAATTTATTTTACCTATTAAAATAGATTTTAAATTTGCTCTAAAACAGGCAGCAAACCTGTCTACTGTCACTCAGACACATTGGGTAAATACCAGCTATCTACAAGCCATTCACAAGCTATTTACCAAAACTTCAGCTGGTCTTGCCTAATTGTGAGGTACATGGGTCTGCAGGACCCTTACTCTCTTCTAGATCTTTGAAAAACGTGGTGAGCTACTGTAATGAACTGGCATAGTGGTAGTACCTTTTGAATTTGGAAAAAATATTTAAGAAACTATTTTATACGATTTCTTATAATTTCAATAATACAGTAACAAATTTCTTTTGGCTGATATATGATAATTGATCACACTTATATTTAGAAATACTTTCAAAATGAAACTCTAGTAAAAATGGGATTCTATTTCTTCATACTAAAATGAAATTATGAGATTGTCAGATGAATGTAGATGTGCAAGATCAATATAGAAAGTTTTTCAAATTAAAAGAAAAAAGTCTATTACAAAATTATAACTGTTAGAAAAATACTTTCTTTTAAACAAAATTGTAACGTATATTATTCATTATGTGAAGACTCACTTCAAAGCTTTTGTCAAAACATTTCCAGAATTTTCAGATTCATGAAGATCTAGTTGTTCAGGATGCAGACTAGTTAATAAATTCTCCTGAAATATTTAATCATATCAAGTTTAAAAATTAACAGAAACAGTTTAGGTTAATATATTTACTGCTAAAACAATGAAGTTTCTTAGTACAAATTACAACATGTTTAATTACAGATCTAATATTTAAAAAACAAATTTAATGTATCAAGAAACAAAAGGGCATGTTTCAGTGTTAAATTAAACAGTTTAAAGTATTCAAAATTTAACTAGCAATGCATGTTACTAAAATAAGTAAGTTTCTCTAAATTAACATAAGTCTGAACTTTTTTCAAAACTGAGTATTATACAAAGATTAAAATTTCAAAAAATATATAAATACCAACTTTACATACTCCTCACAATTTTAATCTAAAAATTTTATTTAGTTTTTTTAAAAATAAGGAGCATAATGTGGAAAAAAATTTTTTTTTTAACTCAAACTAGGAAAGGTAAGTATGATTAAAAAAAAAAAAAAAAAAAAAAAAAAAAAAAAAAAAAAAAAAAAAAAAGGATTTTTTTACTTTAATATTCATTTTCTGAATAAAAGGCTCTTTAAAATTTCATCTTTAAGAGATGGCAAAAAGTTCAACGATAAGTAAGAAATTTCTTATAAAATGGAATGTGTTTTAATATAGGGATGTATATACACACACATCCACATATTAAAATACATTTAATACATAATCTATTTGATAGCACATTTTTGAATAAATGATCATAAAAGTTGTATCATAAAAACAAATATGTTCTACATGTGAAAACTTATTAAAGTATACATATAAATTCATAAGATATATGCAATATTTTTAATCGATAAAATATATTTTTCTGATTTATCATAAAAGATTAGTCATCTTAATAATATTTAATTCTGCGAAATTTATAAGAGTAAAGTCTAGTAGTCATACATGTTTTAGTAGTTATAATTTCAAAAGCATATTTCATTCCACTTTCATTCCAAATTTTATTTTCTAACAAGTAATTTAACTCCATTAAACAATGAATTGCATAATAAATTAAAGCTAATAAGGCATTGAAATTCTAATTTTATAAAAATTGGTGAACCCTAAGTTAAATTATAAGTTTTGTATCTATAAAATTTTTAAAGCAGCCTAATATCCATATTTTTATGATAAATTTAAAAAAAAATAAATAAAATTAAAAAAGTTGATGCATACAGGAAAAACTTATTTTAATGATCTGTTAAAACATTCCAAAATAATAATTATCAATGAATATTAAGGCATAAAAAATATAGGATAATTCAAGGAATAGTCAAGAACTTTTTAAAATGTAAGAGGCAAGCAGGTGATTTGAATTTTGTTTTGATTTAACTCAAACCAACTGAATGAACTTTAACATGAAAACACTATTTTCATAATCCATTTTTAATGACATAATTTAAAGTTTACATGCTTCCATTGTAAAATGGGCAGGAGTCCGTTTTAAAGCGATTTTCTTACTTAGTATTTATTGGGAAATTTTCAAATTCATTTTTCTTAAAATATTGATAGATTTTGAGACAACATGGTTGCAGAAGCTAAATTTTAATACATATACCATTCTCATTATGTTTTCCAACAACTCATTGAGCAATTATCTTATGGACTGAAAACACTTTATTGCTTGGTCCTGAAAGTTAACTTTTATAAATCTTCAAAATATAACTATGAGCCAGTGAACATGAAATTATGAATTTTAATGTTTATATATTTCTAAACATTTAATTAAAACACAAAAGAGTTTATGGAAATAATGATGAGTACTTTTATCTAAAAACCTTTTCCACCAAAATGCTAGAGGAGAAACATACACTGCAATTAATGTATTCTCTTCAAGAAATCTTTTATAAGAGGGAAAAAAAAAGCAAACATTTAAAAATATATTAAAATTTAACAACAGCACTTAATTTTAGAACCAAAGAAGCTATGCAGAAAAGAAAATTTTCCTAGATTAGCATTGAAGAAAATATACATTCAGAAATTTTCTACAAATATATCCATTTTGTAAAATTTGGCCAAGATATAAAAAATTTAACAATTCCAAATTTAGAGAAGTATTAAAGCAAATGACTATTAATATTTGAAGTTCCTTGTCCAAGAATTTTTCTGCTGAACCAACAAATTAATGAATCATATTTGGCCCTTACAAATGTCAATTTCAGCTTTTAAAACTTTTACATACATTAACTACACTTACCGCATCAGCTTTGCAGACACTGTTTGCAATTTGACGACAAAAAGTACGCAAAAACGTACATTTGTCAATTTCGTCAAGTATTATAAATGCATACAGAAGATCCTTTAATTCTTTGTTTGACCATACTACAATAGCAAAAACATTTTTGCAATCTGAAAATAAAATTGTTTATTAAATTCATTAAAATGCAACAAGAATAAGTAAACTTGCAAGGTGAAAAGGACATAAAAGTAATTAGATGATATATACATTGTACAAGGTTAATGTAGTAAATAAAATCATTGTGTAAAACAATAGCTTCAAGAATTTATAACATGTATAGTACAAAACTCCCAGTTTAGTTATGAGTACTATTTTATATGGCAATAAAATAGTTACAAATATGGGCTTCTATTAATACAACAAATATGGACTTAAATAAAGGAGTATTAAAGAAATCATAAATAGACCAAATGTTTAAAAATTTGAAATATTTAAATTTTTTTAAAAGAGAATTCAAACCTTTCACTGACCACAAAAAAAAAAAAAAAAAAAAAAAAAAAAAAAACATTGGGAAAAGTTAAAATTTCTTAAGTAAAAACTTTTTAACTCTTATTATCATTTTTTAATTTACTTCACAAACAAGTGTTTGATATATAATTATCTTAAGATTTAAATAAATGATAAAGTTTTATTTGCCATAAAAATAATTATATTAAACATTAGTTATTTTAAATTAATATTATATTCACATAAAATAGAAAAAAATTAAACTTAAAAATCAGTGTACAACTTTACATATTCCATCATTCCATACAATTTTTAAAATTCTTTACGATAATATATATTCAAGTAAACTCCAATGGTATAATAAATAAAATAGAAAAATTATTAGTGTTCAACTAAAGCAATATAAATATTTATAAATTGTTTTTAAAATTACATTTCAGCAGTTTAATATAAAGAGAAATAAATTCCTACCTCCTAGCATAGAACAAAAAAAAAAAAAAAAGTTTTTTGTTGTGAAAAATACAATTTTTTTTTAGTAAGTAATAAAACTGAGAAAAACATCTAAAAAGTAATAAATTTTTTCTTTTAAAAAAGTAAAATGTTAATACTATTTTCTTGTCTTCGAAATTCATAAATATTATTTTCAAAAGCTTTAAAAAAAAAAAAAAAAAAAAAAAAAAAAACTAATCACTATTAGAAAACTATTATAGTTTCATGTTTGAAAATACAAAACTGCTACTTTTTATTTTATAAAATTAAAATAAATCAATTCAGTAAATTCTATAGTTATATTTTTTATTTTCATGGATTAAAAAAATTTTTTTTCAATAGCATTCTTAGTTAAAAGGAATAATGTTCTAACCTAAGTTACAAGCTAAATTAACAGAATTGTCTTAAAAGAATAACTGCATAAAAAATATGAAAAGGGTCTTAACATTATCAGTCTTGCAAAAAATGAATAATCTGGACACAGGAGTTATGAAAATGCTTTACACAAGATACAATTCACACAACTAAGGAATTTACCATCAGTTTCCACAACATCTACAACTCGCTTGATATGTGACAGGGGAATTAATTCAACATGTTTATAAGACTTTCCATGAGGTTTCATAGTACCATTTGTTATACTCATTACACCTGGACTTTTGACATTGTTTGCAGTAATTTTCCCTCTTTTCTTGCACACCTGAAAACAATTTTTTTTTTATCAATTTCCTTTTAATAAAAGAGCAATTTAAAAAACTGATCAAAATAATCATGGGTTTTCTGCATTCTCAAAAACTTATGCACACTCAAAGAGTAAGAACAGCAATTATTGAGTTTGACAAAAAAGAAACTAGATAACATAAATTAAGTATTGTATACTTCATAAATACAAAAATCAGAAATATTAGGATCTCAATAAGTTAAAAAAAAAAAGTTTATAATTGCAATGGCCTTGAAACTAAAAATTAAAAATCAACATAGCTACAGTGAACATCTAAAAATTTCATATGTGTCAAATTAATGGTTACAAAAAAAAAAAAAAACTAAAATTATTATTTTTACAATAATTGCCAAATTTTAGAAAAATTATGTTATCATTAATATATATATTTTCAAAAGCCATGCCAGTTTATGACAAATATTTTAACAGAAAATTATTTAAACTTTCCTTCCACTTTATTTAAAAAAAAAGTTTAAAATATAAATATTTCGAAGTAATTTATGTTAAAAACTCAAATAGGAAACATTTTAAAGGGTATTACAATGTAAATATTTAAAATTATATAAATTACAAATAATTTTAGAATACTTATTTAAAGTCTTAATTTTTGTGAGATGTAATTATTTTAAGATCACTATATTACATGCAAAAATATACACTGCTCAAAACAATTAAAGGATATTGTAAGTTTTACATAAAATAAAGATATAAACGAAATTTTTTTTGCTGAAAATGGAAGAGAAAAACAAATGAAAATTTTGTGATTTTCAAACTGTGAAGTATGCCAATTTTGAGTTCAATGTCAATAACATCTCTTCAGCGGCAGTGAATGAAATTAGACTTTTAACTGAATGACAGACAATGAAGACAAGGATGATCGGCATTCAGTGACTGTTTTGCTTCGATGAGTATGATGTCTCAGCAAAGTCATTTAACAGATTCAGAAGCTTTGAGAGTTGTTGGTAGGTTAGAATAAGGCCAAAATCAAGCCAAAGTAGCGCAAGCCATTGCAGTGTCACAAAGTGTGATTTCCATGATCTGGAAGTGCAGACTGAAGACCAGGGCAAGGTCGTTGACTGGCAACAACGTCCAATGAAGATCTTTAGTGTTAACAGCTCAGAGACACCGAAATATGAACACCTTTGGTCGGCTACTGACACCACGGTTTCAACTCAGATTGTCCAAAACCTGCTCCATGATGTAGGTCTGTATGCTCACCGACCGATGGTATGTGTTAAACTAACATCAAAGCGGCGGCGATACCGCAGGGAGTTTGCAACAGAGGATGTGAACCGGAGAAGCAGCAATGTTCTTTTTTCTGAAGAGTCTCATTTTTCTGTTCATCCTCATAATAGGCGTATTTTCATCTGGAGGGACTGTGGCAGTAGGAATAATCCTGCGTTCATGCACAAAAGTGTCAGATTTGGTGGTGTGGGAGTGTTGGTGTACGGTAGTATCTCCAGTGATGGGTGCACAGACCCCTATATCATTCGAGATGGACTTCTGACTGGTCGCCAATATAGGAATGAGATCCTCAGACCTATTGTTGTCTTTTATGCAGCAGCAATAGGAGATTACTCCATTTTAATGGACGATAACTTCAGGCCACAACGTGCTAACCTGGAAGATTTTCTTTTTGAGGAAGGAATCGTACGAATGGAATGTTCTTGTTCTCCAGATATGAATCCAATAGAGCACGTTTGGGACGCTCTAGGAAGAAGAGTTGCTGGCCACCAAACACCCCCACAAACTCTCCAAGAACTGGAAAGAGCTCTTCTGGAAGAGGGACAGAATACCCTAACTTATGATTTATAGCCTCATTGACTCCATGCCTCAAAGGTGTTCAACATTGTTGGTCGTCAATGGAAACCATATCCTCTACTGAAAATGACTTCCTTTGAAGACACCTTTTCTTATTTTTTTCTCACATGCACAAATTGTGTATTTTTCCTTTTGTACACAAATGAGCAATAAAATGCCTTTTCTGTCAAACATGTGTAATTTATTCTCATATAACCTATTACGTCTATCGACCATGTATATATCTGCTAAAATTTTTCCCAGCCACAAAATTCACCTAAAACCGCAATATCCTTTCATTGTTTTGAGCAGTGTATATATGCTTTTAAATATGAATTCAAAACATATGCACAAAAAAAATTTCATACCTCCAAAACATCAGTGAATAGAAACATCGTCATCGTACCATTTTTCTTATTTAGTGCATCTGTAATTTCTTGCGCATCAACCTTTGAGACTAAGTTTCGATGAGACGATAATAAATTTGGCTAAAAATATAGTTTTAATTAAAAATAAAGTATTTATAAGATGATAAAGTATTCAATTACTTTGATAAAAATTTAAATACATAATAAATGCTTCTAAATATAAGGTTTAAATTTTATAAAGTTAGCTATTTAAAATATTCATGTGACAGCAATTCCACATACTACTTTGTGGCCAATATATAATATCTTTTCACTTTATAAATATTGAAACATTTTCTTAACTTTTAATTACCTGTACTAATCAATGCATGTGCATTGATAAAAAACTAAAAAGTACTCAAAAAATGAGAATTTTACAAATTGCTATTAAAAATATATTAATTAACATGAATATAAATAAACTGAAAGAAAAAATTTAATTTTCAAATTCAATATTATTTACAATCAATTTTTAAATATTGATTGTCGATAATATTGAATTAACATTCATTACTCATACATTCTACAATTAGTGATTGCAATCAAGATACTCAGAAAAATTTATTAATTATATTAAATGATGTATACACTTAATGCACTCTGAACATCATATAATTGTTAGTAATTTTGAAACTACACACAAGTGCATTCAACTTCATTATAAATTAGACTACGCAATCTGAGAATGAATGTACTCATTTTCAAAATTATTAAAATTTCTGCAAATAATTAAATTTTCTTTTTAAATACTCATTTAATTAAATATTACTTTACAGAATGAGTAATTAATAAAATAAATTATTAAAAAACATTTCAAGACTTACAGGACAATTTTCTATATCATTAACAATGTCAAACATTTCAACTTGACCTTCTGTTTTGCGTTTATCTTCATTGATATGCCTGTAAAAGAAGTGCAATACAATTACACACTAAATTGAACTTCATTCACTTAAGAAACCTATAAATTTGCCTGATAAAAAAATATTTAACCAATTTCAGCAATTGTTCTACGTATCATAAGAAAAAAAATAAGGAAAATTATAAATTGCATGGCTAAAACTGTTCTATTTGGTAAAAATTAATTTTATCATATTTAAATTTTTCTTAATTTAGGTGTAAATATATCAATTTAAATAGTAAATAAAACAATGTAAATATTTGGCAGCTTTATGAAGATACAAATATGCATACAAGTTAGAATTCTAGTCTCCCAATATCATTTATCTTACATTCCTAAATATACAATAGAAAAAATTCAAGAATATTGTGAATGAAAATCCACAGAAAGGTTGATAAAACCTGGCTTAAATTTTAAATATAGTTACCATAAATTAAGGAAAAATCACAAAAGTGACGATAATGCAAAAGCTTATGCATGAAATTTAATTCAATTTATACAAATTATATAACACATATAGGAATGTACAAAGTAGCATAAAAACAAAATCGCCAAAAAATTATAGTGTTATAAAAGTTAGCATGTGTATATAATAAACAAATGGGAGATCTAAGTTTGGTATAAGAAAAGTACCTTTAATATGGGGTGTGCAACATACTTAACAGGTATAAGCATAACTTCTCATAATTAAAACTTATTTTTAATAACAGTTAAGCAACAAGAAATAAAAAAGCAAGTTATCCTGCAAATTAAAGATTTACTTTTTTATAATTGCCAAATGTTTTTTTTTTCCCCTTAAAAAAAACTGTTTGCAAAATTGATGCTTTTTTAACTATGGATATTCAGCAGCAACTAAAAACCCTGTATGTAAGCATTAACTATAAATTCAAAAAAGAAATGAAAACAAATTCAAAATAGAATTTAACATGAAGATAATAATAAAAAAAAATTACACTGACCCAATTAAATTTTTAAAATCCCAGATTCAAAAAATTAAAGTTTATTCTCACCAAATTTCTAATAAATAAATACTACATAAGTAAGAAAAGAAATAGTGTATGTCACTAAAGTTTAACTTGTGATAATAAATTCTAACAGAGCTACTTACAATAAAACATCTTTTAAAGACTGAATAGCTTTTTCAAGAGCTTGATGGTCAGGACTACTCTTAGGGGTATGCTTTAAAATATCTGTAAAATCATTATCAGAATTAAGACAAATAAATTTCAATAAACTATTAAATAAAATTATAATATTTTTGACTATTTTTAATATCTATCACTTTTATAATTCATTTCTGGAATTTAGAAAAATCAAAACTTAAAAATTCTAGAATTTTCAGAACAAGCAAACTATTTCTAATTTAAATATTTATACAAGTTCCTTACAAAATAAAAAAGAAATTATTTAAAACTGAAGGTTTTGTTTAAAATTACATTTATTTCATTAAGAAAAAACATTGAATAAAAACAATATCTGTCAAAAGTAATACATTTGAAGATTTTGAGAAAGGAAAATGTCATGCATAACAATAAGTTAACAATTCTACCAAAATCTTTAGATTAATTTGACCAAGACTAAATCTAAAATAAAATTTGGTATCACTAAAATGGCCATTTAAGAGACAAAAATCAAACCCAATTGCATTCTGGCATTCAGCCAAGTAACTAACTTTTTCATGGAAAAGAAAGAGAGAAGACAAGAATATAGAAAAAGGACATAACAGAACTTTCTAAGCACATGGAAACTGTACATTTTAATTAATTTTTAATTTCACTTTTCATAACTCATTTGAAAATACTTCAAACACTTCTTGTGTTATTTTATTATATTTACATTATTTATATAACAATAAAACAAATGTAACATTCAAAAAGTGAAGAATGCAGAAAGAAATACTGAACACCAGCAAGTCATCTAAGCATAAATAATGTAATGAGTACCAAAATCAAAAATCTCTTGAAAACTCTGAATATTTTATTAAATTCCAATATCAATTGATTACTCAATATATAAACTAAGAGAATTCACTAAAAATAAAATTGTTGTATTTGAATAAATTTTATAATAAGCAAATATTAAGTAAATTGAAATTTTAAGGTCAATCGTTTTAGATATCAGAATTCTAAAATCAAACCTGAAAAAAACAGCAGTACAAGAATATATAATATGTTAAATTCAAATAAGCAATTAATTTTAAAAAGATGTGAAAATTTAATTTTTTAAAAAACAAAAAAATATACATAAAATGCTCATTAGAAAAAGAAATAGAAGTTTAGAACAAAGGAAACAAATTATTCAATGTAATTTACTAATGAATTTTATCAATTTAATAAATTCTATGATTTTTTCAGTAGATTTAATAATTTTACTAGATTAATTAAAAATGAAGCATTACTCATAATTTACCATTTAACAGCAATATAACACTAGGTAATCTTTGAACAGGCCTAATTAAAAGTTCCTGAAGGGTTTGTCTTCCACATTCTGGTTTACTTTGACACCTCTGAAAAAATATATTGATAAATATTTCAACAAAAACATCTACATTGTCTACAAAATCTATCCAACTAGAAACAATATTGATGAAACTAGAAATAATATTGTTTTAGAGTTTATTAAGACAAAATATGAAAGTTTTAAACTTAAGCCTTCAAATTTTCTAGTTCAATTTTTATAAAATAAACTAGTTTCTTATAAAGTTAAAACACAGAGCCATTCTTACTTAACAGAAAAATTATTAAAAATTTGAATTGATCTTTATTGGCTTTATAACAATATTTTTGCAGAAATTTTAAATTTAGATAAAACTTCAATTTAGTGTTTACACTATACAAATGAAATGTATTGATATATTATATAAAAATTTATATTAACTAAAAATCACTATTAAAGTTTCAAATTTAATTTGGAATAAAATATGTTAAAATCAATAATTTTAAAAAAAATTTCATATAAATCTTTTTAATATAATGTTTATAAGCATTTATTAAAATACTAATCTCAAAATTGATTTAAAAGTCACATTGCTGAAAATTATAAATTAAAGAGAGTATTTTTATACATATAGCTTTATTTAAAAAGATCATATTGAATTACTAATTTTGCTAACATTGAACTTTTATTCATATAAAATTTTAATATACAAACTTTAAGTGAAAATCAAAATATATATTAGAAAACAAATTCACTATTTTAAATGACACTCCATTAGTATCTTATGTCATTAGTACTCTTAGTTCACACACTACAAAGCTTTCACACATGGATGAGTACTTCCTTTATCAACAGAAGTTTCACAGCTTTAATTATTTACATTTACAAGCAAAGCTTTGCATTGTCTTCATACCTATTTATGTTTCATGATTTTTTAATGATGGTATGATTTTTCAATTAGTGTAAATTTTATTAAAAAGAAGGATTAGTAAAGGAATTCTAGGTCAATATTTATTAACATTTTCACTTCAGAAATTTGCAGCACTTTATCGAAAAATCAGACAATAGAAGTTATTGTTCTGAAAAAAAAATCAATTTTATAGTTAAAACTAGCAAATTATCTTTGAAGCATTCCAGATGTTTGCACTGCATTTTAAAGCTTATTTTTAACTTTGAATGTTAAGAGAAACTGCAAATAGATTACAGCACAAAAAATAACTTTATTTCAGTGTCTATTCCATTTTCAATCCAGTCAAACATTTTAATTCAAAATAAATTCACAGATTTACAATTCAGATAAAAATAAATGATAAACATTGAAAATAGTAAATTTAAAAAAGAAAGCAATTATTCTAAGCTGATTGTAAAATTGCAATATTAAAATAAGAATGGCCAAATCCTAAATTTAAAAAAAATTATAAAATTGTAACTAATATACAACGATCAGATTCACAAGCAGAGATCTGATAAGCTCTTTTGAGAATAGCTCAAGTGTAAAAATTTGAATACAATTTCAGATTCCTAGAAGTTAAAAGAAATCCAGTTAAATCTTGCCATCTGATTTGAATTATTTAATCATTCATAAGCATTCAACTAAAATTGGTTTTTTTAGCTAAAAAGGTATTGGATTTATCACTCCAGGAAATCACTGCATGTTTAAGTGATCTCAGCACTTGCATACCTTGGTTTGTCAGAATAGCACCACATTCTGATGACAGTAAGATGTCAGTGAACTTCATTTTGCTGTTTCTTATCACCGAATTGAAATTCAACACAAAACACGAAGCTCGCAAAGCTTCATAGTATTTAACTCAAATATCGGAAGGCCAGATGTTCTACGAATTTTCTACTAACTCAAACCAGCATGATAGAAAAACAATAAATGCTACAATGGAGAATTTTCAATAACCAGTCGCGTTTCTAGCAAACAGCAGTAAAAAAGAAAAGAATTTCTGAAATTACCCAAAAATGTATCATGATTTTCTTTGTCATAAATATCTCTGGATTAAAGAATATTAATTATTTGAAACATGTTGAGCATCATGTGTAGTAGTCTTCATGAATCCTAGTGTCTGTGCCAACAGTGTCAATCATGTTACTAGTTGTAAAATCTTTTTACAAGGTGTCCAAATAAAGATTTTTCCACAAAATTGTGCCCCATAATATTGCTAGTTATATTGTATGAGTGAAATCTATTCTACCAGCCTGCACAAACGTCTGATAATTTCATTTACTTTAATGCATGATATATCATTAAGTGACAACTGCAAAAAGTATCAGATACCAATTTTGATTTATGTGGAGAAGTAATACTTGATGGCTAAGAAAGTGATCATTTTACTGACAATGAAAACCTTTAAAGATGATAGGATGACACTATGTATATTTCTTTTACTCACACATGATACCAAACACTTCATTTTAAATAAATATATTTGAATGTCCTGTCAAGTTTATTACTATTTTAGATCAAATTCCTATAAATATGTAAGATCAAGCATACAGAAATTGCTTACATGTCAAAATTTCAATATAGAAATTCTCATTTTATAGCACATAAAATATTAGCAAAAAAATCCTTTAAAAATTCTGAATTTGATTCTATTTTTAATCAAAAACTACACAAAAAAATAATTTTGCAATATTGAAAAGTTCATTCTAATGAGACCTTATATTTAAAAAAAAATTACCTTTAAAAATGCATGAAATCTTGGTTTTGTAGCATCACAGCTGGCTAACAAACTTTTAGTTTTCTCAAAGAAATTTACAAAAGGTGGATATGATTTCATAAGCTCATGAGCCTAAAGACAAAATATAATTTATTAGAAATATTAAATCCTGTTGTAAATGATGTACATTTTCAAATTATAGGAAACTCACGTGATTTAAAATTAAATTCCCAATACTATGCTCATCATTCCAACTATGAATGATTTCAGATAATTCATTTCTAATTTTCTGGTGTATCTCATATATTGGAGGTAAATTTCCAAATATAATTTTAATTTCTGCAGGAGCTAAGAGTACTCCACCAACTTGTTCAGGATTTTCTAAAGGCTCTTTAAATACCTGAATAAGAGAATAAAAATCGCATTATGAAATGAAGCACTTTGATTGAACTTTAAACAAAATAAAATAATTTAAAATTATATAATTAGTTATAATCATTTTATCATTTTTTTTAATTTACAGTTAAAAATACAATTTGCTAAAAGTTTAAAAACTATAAAATAAAATCCAAAATGAACAGAGATAATTTGTACTTAATATAACAACTATAAATTGAAATTTAATTATAAACTCATACAAAATACAAAGATTTATTTCATACAGTAATTACTCATTACATGTTCATAAAATAGGCAAATAAAACATTAGCAATAGTTTGAGAAATTTCCAAAATATGAGAATTTCAGACCCAGTTAGCGGTGCTATTTGCTGTTTTATCTATTTGTATATCTAAAAATCTGGCTTAAATTATAAATAAAAAAATGTACAAAGCAACAAACCGTGATTATTGTATGCAGAATGCCAACATAATTGCTTTCAGTTTGAAATAATTCAAAACAAACTTGTTGCCTTGGTGACAAAGAACGAAGATCAAGGGGTGGGCTTCTTAATCTTCTGTCTGTATCTTTGTTTTCCAATGACACATCTATAAAAAGTAAATAGAACTTTTTACTTTTATATGCATTTACTAATAATTTTAACAAATAATGCACTTATAAAATTTTCAAGACTTAAATTATTTCATTTCTAAATTTAACAATAGCCAAATCAGAAATTTAATTTTTTCATATACTTTAAATTATATAAAATCATTATATTATATATACATATACATATATATACATACATACATACATACATACATACATACATATATATATATATATATATATATATATATATATATATATAACATTTCCAAATAATTTCAGTTACTCAAATACTAAGCCCAAAAATATTAATATTTAAAAAAGCAGTATTGTAATATAGAATTAATATTAGATATATGAAGTAATAGTAAACAATCCAAGGAATCCAAATAAAATTAACACCCTGAAATAAACACAGAAATTATACAAAAATGTGTATTCTGCATTAATTTAAATTTCAAATGTTTTTAAATTTTATATATTTATTGTATATCATTTAATTTATAAAAATTTCTACAATTTTTTTCTTTTCTGTTTGCAATAAATCACATTTGGAGAACTTACAATAAGACAATATTTATAAAATTTTACCAACAACAGAAAACTACCATAAAGTTTTATTCAAAAATTCAAATTTCAATAGTTGAAATATCTAAAACCTCATACATTCATATTATTCAACTTGGATAAAATGTTTAAAATGCCAGCAATTAGTCAAACATTAATAAATACCTAAAAAGAATAAAATTATGAAGAATTATCATTAAAAGTCATAAGTTTTGTGTCTGTTTACACCTTTGTGTTCATTTAAAAACAGGAATGATATTAATGACATTAATTTAAAATCAAGTATCAGAACTCTGCTTTTTTAAATAATTACATTTTATCATGTTTGCCTAACACTGCAGTGCAACAATTAAGAAAATCACCAAGAAAGATTTCTATAAAACATTTTTCATTGCAAAGAAATGTGAATGTTGGCAACCTTAATGACATACTAATCAATAGCCTAAAAATTTTCTTGAAAGTTTTAAAAATTCTTGTATAACTCAATGCACAATATAATTAATCAGATTCAATATAAATATTTGATTTCAATAAGTTTAAATAAATGTGGATCAGTAATAATTTTTCTAAAATTTCAATAAATTGTAGGTTTTTCCACAGTTGCAATTGTTTACAAGATTCGAACATTTTTGATAGTTTTGTTGCTCAAATCATAAATAATCTAGTGAAATTTAATGATATGTAACTTATTTCACAATTAATTCTAAAAAAAAAAAAATCGGCAGCTACAACATGTAATTAAAATATTAGAGATCAATGTAAATCTGATTAGATGGAATATTTAAATACAAAGTCCATAATAAAAGTAATGAGCATGGTATCATAAAAACATCATAAAGTAATAAATGTTGGCAATATCTTAATGCTAGAATACTAATTAATACTCTAAAGGTTTTCTTAAAAGCTTTAAAACTTCTTTCATAGTTAATGTATAATATTAACCACAGATCCAGTATAAATTTTTAATAAGTTTGTTTAAATAAATTTGGTTCAGTAATAATTATTCCCAAAATTTGATTAAATTTTGGATTTTTTTCCAGTTGCAATTGTTTATAAGATTGGGATCCAATCTTTATAAATCATTAAGATTTTTAAAAAATGAAACACTTGTATCAATAAGCAAAGTTTTGATTTACAGGCTTAAGAGGTATAATGGAAGTCCCAGCTAGGATGTCCTGAAGAAAATTTGTAACATGGACTTGAATGTTCTTTACAGACTCTTAATATTTTCCTTTGAGTTTTCTTCAAACAGGAAAACCAAAAATTATACAGAGGTTGGACTGAATGAGGACTAGGAATCCAGTATGGTCTTGCTGTTGACTAAGTAATTGACGATGGAGAAGACCACATGACTGAGAACATTTTCATGGTAGTTCCTTGTTTTTGATATTCCCCTTTACCCAGCATTTCAATCTCTTGAATATTTTCCCTTTCTAACAATTACTGATCATCTGTCTTGATGATACAAACTTGAATTGAACATCTTGAAAATGAAAGAAAATGAATATTGTTTTGAATTGATATCTGCTCATACACCTTTTTTTAAGTGAGGGGCCTTTGTCTATGTGTCATTCGGATATCTGCCTCATACTCAAACATTCGTGATTCATCTCCTGTTAAGATAAACTCAAAAGCCAGACCACTTTCAATTCATTCCAATAAGTCCTCACAGCACAAAGTTCAAATCTGTTTTTATTTTTTCGTTAACACCTTTGGTCCAAATTCCACATTGTTTTCAGATCTTGCAAATCCTCAGCCTCTATATATCATGTACAGAAAATATCAAAATGTTTATAGTATCAGTTATTAGTTGGATGCTTAAACGACAGTCTGATTTCAAAATACCACACACATTCTTTACAAATGTTAAGCATCCAGAACAAATTCATTGGTGGCATCTTCCTAACCTACCATTAAAAACATCTGCCATTTCTAGACTAAGGGTCATAACCGGCAGCATCTTTGAAGGACTGTTGAAACAACTGGTACATTTTTTATAGCATTCTGATAAGAATGCAAAATTTAATGGTGTATCAATGGCATAGTAGTCAGGGTTCTTTTTCTTGATGTACATAAGTACAGCAATTTGCTTTGCAATGAGTATGTAACAGCGATGAAAGAATACAAAGTTAAGCGACATAATATTAATGATAGACACATTCAGCATTAGAAATTCATTTTCAAAGAGGTAAAAGAAGTAAATTAAAATCAAAACTAAACTTTCAACTTTTTTTTTAGAGAAAAAAGCTGAAAATAATGTTAGTTACATGAAAGCAGAAAAACTGCTAAGCATGAAAACCCTATGGTATTGGAGAGTGTTAGCAATTTATATGCATTTATTGTTCATTCTATCTTCATTCATGTAAACACTTTAAAAATGCAAGTAAAAAAAAAAAAAAAAAAAAAAAAAAAAAAAAACCCCATTTTTATAACATTTGGTGTTTAAGAAGCAACCCAGAGGTAACAAATTTAAAAATTAGAAGTTTAAATTTTAACACTTTACAGTTTAATAAGCTCAAATTTATTCCTGTTCTTTTGTGTGATAAAAACCATTGACATTCGAACTATAATTTTAAAGCACGATTGATCACTACATGTTCTAGCTAGATTACAATGCTAATCAAAATATAATTGTTAAAAACAGTATAAAACAATATAATAACTTGCATGATAATAGAAAAATTGGCATTTTAATGCTTTTAATTATTGATACTAAATAGTGCATTGATGTAATAAAAGTAAAAAAAAATTAAGTTTAATAAATAAAAGAAACAGTAAAAATAGAAAAAATTACTTAATAAAAAATAAAATTCTGGATTAATCCGAGAAAAATTTTTGAATATTAGTTGACAAGACAAGAGATTGATAACTAAATTTCTTCTTTAACTTGTTCTAAAATTGATCAATTTTTTTTTAAGAAAACCACGAATAACCTGAAATACTTCAAATAATTTTAAATTCCTTTCTTATAACATTGCTTTTATCATTTTGATTTTATGAATATAATCATTTTGATATTTATTCTTTTTATAGATATGATTATAAACATCTTTTTAAAATAGTTATTAAAATTATCCTTATATAAATTCAAAAGATTGAAACTAACATCACAATTAAATTTTTCATTCCATAAAGCAATAAGTAGTAAAAAAAAAAAATAAAAAAAATTTTACAAATGCCTTTAAATCAAAGAAAATTTCATCTGAATATCAATTATAAGATTAAAAATATTTGTAAATGCATGCATTTTTCCTCAATGTCATGTGAATTCTAATCATTCTTAAATTCAATTGCATAAATAAAATAAGACAAACCTATTGATTTATCTGGGGACATGGTTGCATCTAAAAAGGATCCACTTATAGATAATTTTCCAACATCTGATTTCTTTTTAAGATCTGGACAAAATATTTCAGTTTCTTGTAAACTTTCCATAGCTAATTGACGTGCAACACTCTCCAGTCTTTTGCGTTTGTTACCTCTTATAGGCATGATGTGGGAAGATGAAGTCAAAGTAGTATTTGGCTAAAAAGATATAAATTGCATTATAGAAAAATAAATCGAAATTTTACTAAAAGATGTTAGATGTAAATGAAATAAAGATCTTTACAAGATGTTAACGTAAAAAAAATTCCATACAAAATTAATAGAAAAATTACATTTTCATAAATATATAGTCCTTCTTCTGCTTTAGCTTCCATTTGTATACAAGCCCAGAACCACTATAAAAAAGTAAGAACCATGCAAATATTAGATACAAAAATATTTGTATTATTGTAAAATTTACAATTTATTATATATATATATATATATATATATTAAATACTACATGCAAAAATATTTAATTATATACCTCATTCTTTAAAATAAATAATTCTCGTCCATATTTAGAAGCATCTACAGTACACCCATCTTCTACAACTAAATGAGTGCAGGTTTCATCATTTGGATCAACTATTTCCCCACCTATCAAAAAAAAATTTAATCAAATATACAAAATTTAGTTTGAATCTAATGAAAAGCAGTTTTAATTTTTCCAATTTACATAGTAAAGATATAAGAATCAGTGTAACTTATCTCACTCTTAAAGCAATTTTTTCTATCATGATGTGGAAAAGAAACTCATTTTTCAGTGGAAGGTTATTGTGATTGATATTTTGAGATATCAAAAAACTTCAGATTTAAGTGACAAGTGACATTTTGCATTAAAAAAAAACTTCTGTTTTGTCCATTAAATTGTGATTTACAAGGTGTTGAAAATGGAAGTTAATAAAGTGAAAAGTCAGTACATTTTAAAAGTATTTTATAAAATTATTATAAAGGCAAAAATGCAAGTCAGATGACAAACTGTTGATGTTTATGGTCCCTATACCATAACAGCCAAGTAACCAAATTTTGGTTTAGTCAATTCTGTTCAAATATATTTCATGTTGAAAATGCACCTCAAACATGTAAGTCCATCAAAATGTCTATAAAATCACTGAAATGTTCAATGTGGACTAGCATGTAATTAGTCACAGTATCACATGGGAGCTAAAAATTATCCATAAAACAATTTTAAACAAACAAAAGCTCTGAACCATATTAAATGAAATCTTAAGTTCATGTAAAAATAATGGATTTTTTATCCTGATCTAATATTGCAAATGATAAAGTTTTAGATAAGCGAATTTTAATATAAAAATAATCTGGGAATAAAGCTTTAATACAATATTTTTAATTCAAGAGTGAAAACTGCTGATAAATTTCTTAGATTGTTGTAGGGAGTTTTTAAAATTCATTATGTATACTGCCTTCTGGGAAACTTTTCAAAGATAGTAGGCTACACAAGGAATATAACAAAAACTCTCAAGTATTCATTCTGATAAATGTACTTCTGTCTTCTACATGTTCAACATGAATCTCTTATTGTTTAGCAAAGTTTTACCAGGAGCTTTTGCTCTAAAGAGTATTACTGTCCTATCATAAGGGACAGTAAGTCCAATATCAAGTACAGAAACAAATATCTAGTTTAAAAAGGGTAGTGATTCATAGTAAACATCTATTCCTAGGATGAGCATCAAATCCACAATTTATTGAACTTAAATCCAAACTTATTGCTAGGTAACAAAAAGTGCTGCACATACTGCTCTAGCTAGATTTCTTATTCTATAAATGTTACTGCCACTATATTAATGTAATATTTAAGTAAATTTTGCAGTTTATTATGTGACAAGTTACAAAGTATGACATTAAAATTTTTAAAGGGGAACAGTTTCTGATTTAAAGCATTTTAACGAAAATATTTACAACAAATTAAGAGCTAACAAAAATGGCACAGTTTCCCTTTTCCTTTTTTAATGGTCAGTTTTTACATATAACTAATTTGACCAGTGCAGAAACAGAATTGCAATATTTAAATATATTCAAATACTGATACTTTTAAAATTATAGATTTAAAATGGATTAGTTTGTCACTCTAGTTACTTTTTACACACATCTAATTTGAATAGGACTAGCAGGTTTTAGTGGATTTTAAACTGCTAAAATTTCAACCCAAAGTAGAAATCAAATCCACTAACTGTTGAATTAAAAAAAAGACAGTTAAACCATTTACTTTGAGTTTACAAAATCAAAAAACCTAGGTGACTTAAAAGAATGAAAATTATATACTTTAAAAACATCAATGCATTTTATTAAAGTGATGTAATGAAAAGGGAAATAAAATTTAAAATAGGAGATTTAAAATATAAAATAATTTCTTAAATATAAAAACATTCAGCATGTCAATTATGAAGTAGATTAAACAATTATTTCTTTTAAATTTTTCAATGACAATCAAAAACAGAACTGAAAGCACACATTACACACTAACAAAATGTCAATATCAGTAGCCTAGCCTAATTGTATAACTCTTGCATGCTCAATAGCTAAAAAATGTCCTGCAGATATGCTAGTATTGTGATTACATGTTAACTAAGATATTTGAGACTTTTAAGGAAACTTATAACCAAGATTTAAAGTTGCCTAAATAGTAATTTTCCAATTTTAGAAACAGAATTATATTGAATATTCTGAATTTAAAAAGATTATGAATATATTATATAGTCTCAGTAAAATTAAAGTTTATTATATGTGTATTACACATTTGTTAAGGTCAGCAAGACTGAAAATTCATTAACTACTTTGAAACAATGATTGCTTCTTGCACTTTCTTTTGATTATCTGGGAGTGTTATGAGAACAAATTTCTTTAAAATAATTTAACAAAGACATTTTACTTAAATCTTTTGCACGTCAGAAATCTATATAGACTGGAGAAAGTCAAACATGTTTACAAGAGTTTCAATTTTATGGGAGAAACAAAATGAAACACAGTAGTCACAGAGTATAAAAATTGTCTTATCTGTCTGTTACTTTAATTAGTTTGGTCTATCATAGATAAATACATATTTTATAAAGGAAAACAAAACTTACGTTTAATAAGTTTAGCTGTTAATGAAATTCAAAAATTTAAAATAATGAAGGATTTATCAGTATAAAATACATTCCATAAAATGAAGATTAATATTTTACCATTTTTTATAGAAATGTCTACCATGTGCTGTTGTTCTTCCTTTTGATATCCTAAAAATGCAAGTTTACAACCCACAAAAGGTAACAATTTATATTGCATCTAAAATAAAATGAAAGTTCTCAGAAAACTTAAATTATACATATACATATACAAAAATACACAATTAAAAATAATGTATGTAATTGGTTTTACAATTGTTGCAATCTAACCCTAAATAGCTCTATTTTGTAAAGAAAATTAATGTCACAAATGACAAGCATATTTAGAAATTTACGAGTTTTACAAGCTGCAACTTACTGTGGTAACTAAAAATTTCAAAAATTATTAAAATAAATACACTTATTAAATAATTTTAAAGCATTGATAATAAAAATTTTCTATACAGTTGAGATTTAAAATTTTAATTTAAAATTTTTTAAATATAGTTAGATGACTTAGATTGATATATGTGAACATTCAAACAAAGCTTTCTGCAAAAGATTAAAAACTTTAAACTTTTTATCTATTTTACAAAATAAACAATTATTAAGTTTCTGAAATATGTAAAGAACCATTAGCTTTAAATGCAATTGCATAACAGAAAGCAAGCTCTGTTACTCTTTTATTCTTCAAAAAATTTTTTTAACCTCAGCATTACAATGTTTACCAATAAAGACTAAAGAACAAGTGTTTTAAGAAAGGCAAGAAATGTTAATTCACATTAAAGAAAATGTTATTGACAACTTATACAGTCTAGTAAAATGTGAAAGTTTTAGGAAAAAGCATAGGCCTCTAAAAAGCTCTTACATTGTGAACCAAAGTTAAAAATTTTAATTATTCTCTTGAAAGCCATTGTAGATCACTTTCAATAAACAATCATTTTATCAATGCTAACAATTAAAATAGAATCACTTAATCACATAAACTTGAAATGGACAAATAATTTAATTGCATTCAGTTAAATTGTTCATGCATGTGTGCCAAATCGGAAAAAACTTCATGGATTGGTTTGTACATCACTCAATCATTTTGGGAACATGTAGGACCAGTACTTTCAATTTAAAATGGATTTCAATCCATTACAAATATTCCAGCCTGAGATACGAATAGAATCCACAAGCTGCTGAAGCTAAATCCAGAATGCTAACACATTACTCTCAACTTGATAGAAACATTTATAAATTCACATTTAAAAATGATAATAAAATTAGGTAAGATAAAATTACAATCTTTGGAATATTTAAAAAGAAAACAATTTCCTTCGAAATTAAAAACTAAATTTCTAAGACTAGAGATAAAAAATAAATGAAAATATTATTTGAGAAAAACATTTACAATTGCAATTTATACAGGATTTTAGTTTTTATCTTTTGACATTAACACTTTCACATTTTAAGAAGTTTTAAAATGTCACGAGCTTTTCATCAATTTTATGATAACTTTTCATTTTAAATAAGAATCAAATATTATATATACACAGCATGAAATCGTTTTCATGATGCACTTTTTCTTTACACTATAAAGCATTAATAATTTTAATTACTTTTACAAACAAAGCTCTTATAAAAGCAAATCAGTTAGATTTGTAAAATTTAAAGATAACTTCCAACATAGAAATTAAAAATTTTGATCATAACTGCAATGATAGATTTAAAAAATATATAATGTTTAGTTTTTTTATTTAAATGAGTTGCAAGAATAATTTTTCAAATGCCGATTAAGTTTTATTTGATGGTGGATTGGTTTTGTAATAAACAAGTTTAGTAATCAAGATTTTTTCAAGCAAAGTATTAAAAAAGCAAAAGATTTTTAATTATGACACACAAGTTGATATTTGTATAAGAACTAACACTTAGACAAATTGTGTGGACATGTATGTTGAAACTAATATTTCCTATTGAGGAAAATATAATTTAAATATCAATTTTACTACCAATTCTTCAGAGAATGAAAAGAAAATAGAATAGAAGGAACTAAACACTTAAAGAATGCAATTTATCATTACCATAAAAAAAAGAATTTTTTTAAGAGAAACTTACTTTCATTTACTTTAGCTTGATTACAAAAGCATTAAAAATATATTTAAAAACTAACTGTACACCAAGTTTAATAAAAATAAACATAAATGTACAGTATCAAACAAAATCTAACATGGAAAGAAAGGGATAACAAAAGCATAACAGTCAAATTTAAAGAGTTTTTCTTTATAAATTCCTAAGAGCAAAGATATTACATAGGAAATTAAAAGTCAATCAAATGATATTAACAACTAAGATTATCATTAAACTTTTTTAAAATTTAAATGTTAAATCTTTAACATGTTAAAATTGAAAAACATATTTTAACCTCTTAATACAGGCAAGAAAGAAACACACAAATAACTTCAATAAAAATATTTTACAAAATACTGAATTTAAGAAACTACTTACCAACTCTTCATCAGTTGCACTACAGATCACATCATGTCTACGTGACCACGTTTGATATATCCATTCAGCAGTCATGACTGGAATGCCCAAAGTAACAGCATACTGCAACAAAACAAACTTAGTAAACTACTGCATCATTCAAAAACAATAACGAAAGTGTTCCTATCACAGATTTGAATGACATACATTGAATAAAAGAAACTTTTCCAGAAATCCTGAGAAACTGATAATAAAGAGATTAATAAAAATTTAAAAGGGTTTATTATCAACTGTTACAGAAAAACCACAAATTTCAACCATAAAAGTTTATCACTGCGTTATTTTTTGCAAATGAGGACTAATAACTCAGTCAATTTAAGTTTCAGAGCACAAGATCCAAAAACAGACTGTGCTAAAACTTAAATTTTGAGAAACCAATCTTTTCTTTTTCAAAACCCAAGCAACATCTAAACCATTAAAAACAAAAAACTTTAGAGTGAATTTAAGATCTAAATATAAAAACAGAAATAAGTAAAACCTACAATAAAAATATGTAAATTAAACATAAACTTATTGCTTATAAAAATACAAAAAGATTTCTAAGAGGGGTAGCTCTCCCTCAAAAAAAAATCAAAAAGTTAAAATGCCAGTTTAAAAAAAATAGAAACACTATTAGTTAAGATAACAAGATGTAATTAACATGTGATAAATTGTGCAAGGTTCATCACATCTCACACCATGGATTCAATACACTTAGAAACATATGTCGAGACTGAAACGTATGTGGTTGGTATGAAGGCGAATCAACTAATATCAGGACTTTGTAAGTTTGTCAAATGTAAGAGAATGGTATGTAGTTAATTGCTGCTGCCCTGCATGTTTTTGCCTAAGAGAATACATAAAATGTTTTATATTTTTTCTCTTAAAGAGCAGAACTACTGGTAAAATTGAAACCAAAACAGCCTAAGCAACTGCCTTCATTTCCATCAAGACACTTTGTTGTTGCAACAGTATGTTTCCCTGTATCTTTTGCCAACATATGACTAGTGATTCATGACATGCAACTCACTTTTATTTTTATAAATGAGACTACTTCTAAAATACTTTCTCTAGTAATCAAACAATATAGTCATTACTATATATTGGTTTGACACAATGGAGTAAATGTCCAAGATTACAATAAAGCAATTTGAGCAATCACTGTCTTACTTCTGTGAAAAATTTCCATAGATAATGAGTTAGCTGTAGTCAAATAGCAGAAAAGAAAAATAGAAAAAAATTCCCAATTCTAAGAAATGTACACACAGAAAGCAAACCCACAACACTCATCTCCCATTCCTATACCGGTTTCAAACCATGCCAAGGTGAACCAAATCTGATTTAGTCTAGGATTTGAACATTAATCACATATTCTAATATGAATTATCACATGCATACTTAAATAAATTGATAAAGTTATATTAACTAGAAGCATTACTATGATATTCCTTATTTGATAAGGTTATTTTTATCATCTTAGAGTAATACAGCACATTTTGAACATTTACCAATTTTAAAATTATCTAGTTCAAAGGAAACTTAAGAAATGTAAGATTTTTTAAATTAATCTTGAAGTCAATCTTAACATTTTTAATTGGGAAAAATTCAATGCTGTTTGAAAGGCAAACTAATAAGAGTTTATAAAATTTGAGTAGGCCAATAAAGGGTTGGTTTTTGTTTAACAGTCATTTTTTGCCCAAAAGGATAATCAGACCAGGACCTACAGTTTAAAGTAAATTCCAAACCACTACAAACATCCAAACCCAAGATGGGATTTGAACCCACAAACTGTGGAACCAAAAATAAGAATTAACCATTCGACTACTAGGGCTGCAAGTTAATGAAGGGAAATAACCATTCTACACTTGTATATAATAAAAAATTTTCAGATAAATGACACTATTATATGACTAAGTGTAACACAATTACTTATTATACTTAGTAATTATGTTACTTATTACATTTTGTTAAATAAACTATAGAAAGAATTATTAATCGTACAACTAACATGTTATAAAGATTTCTATGTATTAAAAAACTTTAGTCATTAATTGAAAATAGTATAGGAAGATTATATAATAGTATTACTATTAATAATATATAATACTATTATACACCAAGAATTACACAAAATAAAGAAATATTTAAGCAGAAATAAATTTTTTAGTAAACTACAGTAAAATTAATAAAACAAATTATCATTTATCTATTAATGTACACTGTCAATACTAACTTTTTTTTATTGATACCATCATTGATTTACATGAATAAGAACTTTAGACACCAGTCACCAACTTATAGAAATATTTAAAAATTTATTTCAAGATTAGAAGAGTTTGTTGTATCATAGAGTGGTTTACTCATAGATCCTACTTTTTAAAATCATTTCCAAACATAACAACTATTAACATATACAAGAGGAAGCAAAAACTGTTGAATGAAGATCAGACAGAACAGGTGAAATGTTTAACAATCCAAAGTCTCAAACATAAAGCTGCACAATCTTAAATGATTTTGTAGACCTAAATTTTCTCCTATTATTTTAAAACACTAAAAATGCTTCAATCAAGATGAATTAATAAATTTGATTAGAAAGTTCCTGTCAAATGATTTATTATTGAAATAATGACTGAACCTCCAGACCACAGAAAAGTGTAAAAAGCTTACTTTAAAGTCATTTTTCATACTGCATTTACTTCATTTTCTTAGTCTGTTTATCAAGGAATAATACAATTTAAAAATTACATGCTGCTGAGCATTCCTAAAGTTTTTAATTCCAAAACCAATAATATTTACAGAAAATAAATGCTCATAATTTAAAAAGAAATAAATAGAAGTATTTTCGTTAACAAAGTATATTACTTTTATGTTCATAATATAAAGATTTGAATGAAATGAATATCTTACAATTTATTCATTGTAAATTTTTAAAGAAACAATAGGCTTAACTATTGCCAATTCAATCGAACAAAATTTTGTTGAATCAGAAAGAAAATTACAATGTTTTAATTGTTTGCGCAGAATTTTGATTAGAAAATTTCATACTAAATTAAAATCAATGACTATTAGGTAATGATTAATCTGTTAATTTTAATTAATTTAACACATAACAGATGAAATAGTGATGTAAACATGTAACTGACGAGCTTTAAAATAACTTTTTAATCTTAAAGGGGGACTCCGAACCACAACAATCATCCAAGCTAAAGGTAGAATTTGAATCTACAAACTGTTGAATCAAAGGCAATAGGACTAACCATTTGGCTGAGGAAAAAACTTATAATTAATTCATTAAAATAAACTAAGTACAGATTTATTCTATTTAAATATGCAGCTATTTATTAAATTAAAGAAAAAAGGTGTAATACTTTTTTTTCTGTTGATTTAAAAGTTTGCAATTTATGATGAAAACTTCACAAGATTATATAGTTAACATTTGAAGCAAATTTTAACAAATAGATTTAAACAAGTCTATTTCAAGATGTTAAAATTTTAAGATTTTCTAGATCTAGGATTAATAACATTTCGGAGAAAAATTTCATATTTTCTCTTTTAATATGCACAACAAATGCAAGTTTTTCTGTAATATCAAATAGAAATTTATAAAAACAAAATTATGCAATTTTATCAACTTAAACAATCTAGATCAAATTTACAAATACAAGTTGAAAAAGAAAAATAAATTTAAAAATATTTTTATAATAGGAAAAAATCTTGTAAATGATTACTGGACATAAATAATTGACATAGAATTTTAAAATGGTAAATCAGGAAATGTGAAGCATTATTTTAAAATTAAGAATTATACTATTATAAAAAGAAACTGAAATTAAGTATCACCAGAATACCAATTTAAATTCACTGCTTTTAAAAAAAAAAAGTTTTATACTTATAACTTTAAGGGTTTTATAAAATTAAATATTTCACATATTTTTACTTAAATTGGCGGTGTTTTCATCAAGTATGAGCTTTTAAAGGCAAAATCAAAATAAAAATGCTTTAATATAATACCCTGTATTTTTCACCAGATTTTGCAGCTGGCGTTGCAACAAGATGAGTGGTTTTAGACATGTTGAAATCTTTTCGAATACTGCCTCCCATGTGATGAACTAAAGTTACCATGCTAGTCTACAAAAAATAAAAAGCATCAAAAATATTTTTAAATACTGAATCCATATTTGCTATTAAACTCCTATATATACACATAAATTTTATTAAACGCATCGCTATTTATTACAAATGATATTTAAGTATATAAACATTATGAAAAAATGTTTACATTAAATATTTTAAATCTAATCCACATATAAAACTTAAGGTTCTATTTCATAAATTATTTCTAATAGAATCTCAACATTACAAATTCTTAAAAAGCTATACAAGGATATCAATATAAATTGTTAACAAAAAATAAAAGGATTTTCAAAGTTATTGATCTCATTTAGTTTGTTGCCACTCTACATTCACTTTTGATAAAGATTAATTCAATCAGTAAATGAATTCCAAAACATTACAAACACCCAATGTCAAGGTGAGAATAAACTCCATAAACTACTGAACCCAAGGCAAAAGTACTAACTATTAAACTACTAGATTGATGTTCCAGTTCTTGAAATTCCAGCATGATTAATATGAAACTTAGTATTCTAATATAATACAATTCTATTTCAAAATTTATAAATATGGGAACTCTAATGATCATAAAATAATATAAAACTAGTTGCACACTGATATCAGGAGGAAATCTCTTGTTCCACACAAGATAAGGATTAAGTATGCAATAATGCTCAGAGACAAAAATAACGTAAATTTGTGCACAGTCAAATATTGTAAATAAATCGGTCCTCTTAGCTTGTTTATTATTATAATCACCATAAATCTGGACATTGATAAATTTGTGTTCATTAAAAGTCATTAGAATGAAGACAAAAACTATGAAGTCAATTCTAAATGAACACAAATACTTTTCTCTTGCAATTTCATTATTTTTGATAGTTGTGTTAATAGCAAAATATGAAATCGTTTATTACATAATCCAACATAAAATGAATTATAATTTGGATTAAACAATAAACAAAAGCAAAATTAGATTTTACTAAAATATTTTATGAAAATTAAAAAATAAAATTTATCGATACGATAGTAAAATAATTAGAATATTTAAAGAATGTATGCAGATAAGCATCTTAATTTATCATGATACAGACATACAGTACTATCAATATAAACTCAAAAAATTATTAAGATAATCTAAAACTGATGGTACATTTCATTTGAAATATACACATTAAAATATCAATTTATCTTACCAATTCTTCCTTGACGCGAAATCCGGAAAAACTAATAACCAAATTTTTCATGGATGCAGTGTACAAAGGACGAATGTTATTAGGTAATGACTACAATAAAATAAAATTGTACAATTAGAAAATACATTTTAAAAGTAATTTAAAAACTGGGAAAAAAAACAAATTTGGTTTTATAAGTCAGCAAGATTTTAAAATATGTAAAAAGAATTAAAAAAAAAAATACATGCAGTTTTTAAAACTGTTTAATTACTATTCAATAATTTCAATAGAAAAATAAGTTTCATGAAAGCTCAATTTGATTTCCTTATAATAGATTTTTTCAAATCAAAGTTTCCATAACAGTCAATAAAATTGTTTCTATAATTTAAGCTAAATACTCACAGTAGTTTTAAAAAAAAAAATTTTTTTCCATTCATATTATTGAATTAGTATTATTGAATAAAAACAAGCATAAGAAAAATTAAGTTTTGGGGGAAGTTAAAATAGAATTTCTAAACAATGCCAAACCATAACATAAATATTTAATATGTAACATAAATATTATCTTATATAAATTGATCAACAGAATGTGGTTTGCATTTTTGAATTAAAGGCATTTCACTTATCAGATATTTAATGTACATATTAAAATAATAAAATAACACAAGTGACATTTAAAAAATTTTAACATCAGAAAGTTAAATATGATGCATGAACTTAATTGAAGTTTTTTGGCTATGAATTAAAATAGGCTAAAAATTATGCTTTTGAAATTTAATAGGAAAAACAATGTTTTACTACATCTATTAAAGTCACTTGCCAAATCTTTATATATAAATAAAATACCAAATTGGAATAAATATTTTGAAAACAGAATTGAAATACAGTGTCCAAGTTTTGAATTTAATATACTCTTGTTTAAATTAGCCAGCTTTCTTAAAAATTTATCCTAATTTTCAATTATGATAAATTTTATTCTAGCTTACAAAAAAATTTACTAGTTTTGTATCTTGAAACTAGATATTTTAAAAATTTATACATTTTAAAAATTTAAACATTTTAAATTAATAATTACAGGTAACAGGGATACGTTAAAAACAAAAAAATGGTTCTTAAAAACTAAAATCTCCCTTAGATTTAGAAGAAACAATAAACAATGTTGATATAAACAAGAAAGATATAAACAATGTTGAAACTTATGAAAGTTATTATAAATAAAACCTAAAGCATCTTAGGAAGTTCATTAATGGTAGCAAAGAGAAGATTTTAAATTAGTTATCTATATTTAATAAAACTATCATTTCAGAAAGTTTTTGGTTACATCTGAAGCATTGGTGACAGATTATTCTGTGAAGAAATTAACTTTGTCAGAACAAAAACAAGAAGCAATTATTAACAGAATCAACGGATGAAGGGAGGAAACAAGAAATTATAATTACATTCCAAGTAAAAACAAAATATATGTAACATAGTAATTGCACAATACTGATGGAGAGATACCACAATCCCCCTTCAATGTATATAATACATTGATTATTATTATTATTATTATTATTATTACAATGGCTTACAGTGAAAACTCTAGCCTTTATTAACTTTTCTACCTTTGATTCTAAACCACAGTCAACTGTAATGGGGTAATAAACAATGGAAGTGGTTACTTGAACAGCACAGTACACTGCCAATCTTATTTTTGCCTGCAATACTGCTAGGATCAAACCCCAACCAACAAACATAACAGATTTTAACTAATCTTTTATGTTATTGATCTCATACAGAGCATAACATTTGCATAGCATATGAATACTATCTTTCATTCTACTACAGGTACATTGACCAACTTGGTGATACTCAAAATTAAATAAACAGATCACTGTAGCAAAACAGATTTTTTTACAAAAATTTTATCTGCATAAGAGCTATAATCAAAACTCTTTTATTCTATGATTTAATAATTAATTCTAAGTTTTGAAGGTGAAGTATAACAAAGTTTGAAATTTTTAAATTTTAACTAAATATGTTCGAAACTCCTTTTTTACATGAATTCAAGTTCTGAAGTCAAAAGTTTGACTTTCTAATCATTTGAAAGAATTAGAAGTTGGGTTAATAACCTAGTTACAATTAATATAAGTAATTTTAATTATATTATGTTGGGTAGTAATAAACTTAACATAATTGATTGCACATGTGAGTTCAAATGTATTACAAATCTTATCTAGTTCGACAATTGCTAAATTTTAATACTTAGTGATCTTATTGCAATTGGTTAAAATGCATATTACGGACACAGCTCGCCAAAAGTAAAAAAAAAATTGCTAAATATGGTATAAATGTGACGATAAATAAAATAAACTAAACATTGTAATTTCGGTTTACAAGGAAATAGGGAATATTGCCAAGCCAACAATAATGGAAAATGGTAGGTTTTACCTATCTTGAATATGGCCACATTTCTCAGAATAGTGTGGCCTTATAAACATAAGTAACATCCAAAATTTCTAATTTATCGCTTTCCTAACCTGGGGTTTTTCCACATGCAACACCTATTGATTATATCTGAAGATTGTTTCAGTGAAACCTACAATGCTTGCAGGTAAATAGGACGAACATTCTGTAGAGGCAGCAATGTTGAGTAACAGTACATCTTAAACTTTTTTATATTCAATGCCAATGTTTATTGCAAGTAAGGAGATAGCCAATCATTTTTGATTTTATTTTCTCCTTATAGAAAGCTGTAATTGAGAATAATTTACTTTTATACTCTAAGTTACAGAACTCAATTTGACCTTACTGCCAATGCATTTTGATCACTGGTAATACATATAATTTTTCTTAGTACCATACTTTTCTGTATATAATCTGCAGTGGCATATTATCCGCTCAACTTTTTTTTTTTTTTTTTTTTTTTTTTTTTTTTTTTTGAGTAAAAGGAAAAAAACGTCATATAATCCACAACCTCTTATAATCTGCAGCAATTTTTTCCGGTGAATAGTCTAAAATGTGTACTGCTGATAATATAGGTGTCACATAAAATATAAAATGCACAGTATGATTAAAAATAACAAATTGTACAGAAAAAAGCATTTATTATAAAAAAGCATCTGCCTGGATCTACCTCATCGAAAAGTGCAATAAACTTAAAATGAAAGCATGAGATCGATCAAAAGCGGTAATTTTGAGAAGATTCTTGTAAAACTTATTGATATTTAGCTTCTAATAAACTTTTAAAATGATGCTAGATATATTTAAAATTATTTGCTTCATTAATATTCAAATGAAAGAAATAGATTTACAAACTGCGTATTTTATACATTTTTCTTTTATACTGTGCGTGCTTTGTTTTTTTATTTCACATTAACAAGTTTTTCTTATTTGCTTTCGCTAGAGCTTTTAATTTAAATTTGCTGCAACTTAAAGTTTTCGCTTCCATGTGACAATATACGAATTTGAATATTTTCAAAACTTAACAGCTCACGTCAAAACAAATTGCGAAAAGACATTAGCGACATGAAACTAATATTTTTACGAGGAACCCAATTAGTTTTTGAACTTAATTGGACACAGCTGATTACAACTTAAATAACTCTGATGGGTCTTGGTACCATCTGTTATTTGTTTTATGAAACAAACAGTATTTCTTTCAAAACTTTCTTGTAAGCTTTTCTGATGGAGAATGTTTTTTTACCAGATTACCCACGGTGATGTATAAAAATTCGGAACTTTAACACATAATCCGCAGATTATATACAGAAAAATATGGTAATTATTTCAACTTTTAGCATAATATTGCTTTTCACGAGATATGAGAAACTTAAGATATTTTAAGACTTTGATTAATGGATTTCTTAAAATTGCAACTTATCACTTAATTCAAGCAATGAAAGAAAATAGTGTAAAAATTACTGATTAATTTTTAAAAATAACAAAAATTACTGTAAATGACAAATATAAATCTATAAAACTGGCAACTAATACATCATTTCTATAGAAATTACCGTTTTAGAATTAGAAACCTTTAAACTGAAAGACATTCCAAAACAGATTTTTCAACTTTTCCTTTCAGACACAGTAAAACAAATAATTTTAAATGCAACAAAAGAAATTCTGTATAGCTTTTAGCTATATCAGCTAAAAGCTATATATATAGAACATAAAATGTAATTTAAATAAAGAATTACTTCATTCTTCTTTGCATATTGCATCACTGTAGTTGGACCCAAAATTCTTTGTCCTGCTTTATGAAGCTTAGTGAATATTTCTCCTTCAAACTCGTTTAAAATATAGATGGTGGTAAATTCTGCTCCTTGACCTGTAAACTCAAGCCCACACGAGCTGAATTCTACAGGCAATTTAAAATGCTGTAAAATGTAACTATATTTAATAAGTTTCAATAAGATACTAGAATTAAAACAATTGAAATAATACAAGTGATAAATTAAAAAAATTATTAGTTTGACTAATAATTAATATTTTATTAGCAACATATTGCAATTAAGAACCAAATGATTAGTCACAAAGGCTAATTAAATCAAGAACATAAGCTTAAAAAGAATAACCAAATTACAAAATTCCATACTTGAGTTAAGATAAATCCACAACTATGTAATGGAAGATTAGAACATTAACTATCTTCAGCTTGATAGTTGCTGAGTGGAAGTATGTGTATGGATATGTAAGAAATGTATTACCTGAATCCATATAGAAATAAGAAATTGTTTTAGATAGACATTAGTGATGGTACATTTTTATGACAAAATAAAGTCTTAGAACATTTGCCCTAAAAATACACATTTAATCAATTTTTTAGTTACTCTATTTTCATTTATTGAATAAAAGATTATCATGCATACACTGAAAAATAAATTTCACGCAATATCAATTCAGATTTTTGTTTCAGCAAAACTGAATGTAAAAAATTCTTTTTATGGATATACTTATAAATCAATAAACTTGTGGGGGAACTCCCATTAGTATTCACAGATGGCAACACCTGCTCGCAGATTTGAATTTCCTCCCAGACTGTAGTTTAGAACTGTTAGAAAAGAACCAGTTGGACTCTCGCTTGCATGCAAGTCACGCACCAATCTAATCTTGCTAACTTAATACAATTATTTATCGTCAATTAAATGATTTGTTAAACTTATGTTGCTTAATTAATCAGTGATCTAAATATATAATAACCATCTAAATTAATTTTAATATACAGTAACTATAATTGGTAACTTTGTGTAAAACGCACTGCCGCAGCTGACTGTGGAAACTTTGAATTGCACTTTAAGTTAATTAGACCAACTATTGTGTTCCTAGATGCCCTTTGTGTGTTCTTGTTCAACCAACGTGTGCTTTACCAGTATCTACTGATATTTATTATTGAAATTTTTTTTTTTTTTTTGTGCGTGGAAGGGATTATTTTGTACAACCATTTACTTTGTGTTCAAAGCTCTGTGAATCAAAATTGTAAATATCACGATTCTCAACGTGGGCTATCTGGTTGCTGAACTGAGGAATACTTCATATTTTTTTCAATTTTCTTTTTGCATATACTTAAAATTAAGTAAGCCCATCTTATATAATTTTCTTCACTTTCTTTCTCTTAAGAAGGAAAGTGAATTATTAAGATCATTAATTAGTCCTTTAGTTACATGGTATTTTTCATTATTTTATTATTTTTGTAATTTCTTAATGTTATTGATTTATGTATATAAAATTTCTCCTAAAATAATATTTTTCATCATATCATATTTTCTTATATTTTTATATATAATTTTAAATTCAAATATATCCCAATCTGACCACCCAAATAGTGTACAAATTTCACATGCAGCAGTAAAACCACCCCCTTTCTGTAAGTCGAATCCCAACATTATGGTTGAAACAAATTTAAACACAATTTACCATAGCTGGTATCTCAGCAGATTTGACCAAATGTAATCATGTAGTGTCTGCGGTAGAATCAGAAATCCTGAATTCAATGAGTGATTTTGTTTTGAATCCTCCAGAATTTGGCTAATATGATGCCCTCTAAAATCACTTAATGCAATTACACCCTAGAAGAGAGGCTTCCAAAATTCGTACCTTACTGCAGGGATTAAAGTTTGGCAATCAACGACCATGCCAACTACTAACACATGTGGGCTTGCTGGAGAATCGTTAATAAAATCATTAAGGCTTGCTAAACTTCCCAGCAAAACACAGGTTATTCAGGAAGCTTTAAATGAAAATTTAACTACCATAACTGATAAAATCACAAATTTGGCAATCCCAACTGGAATACAATGCACAAGTGTCAATCCAGATAGTAAATTCCCATTATACACAGATGCAACACCTGTTCACTGATTCAAATTTTCTTCCAGATCGTAATTTAGGACTGGTAGAAAAGAACCAGTTGGACTCACCTGAATGCAAGTTGCACACTAGTCTTGCTAAGTTTATCAGTATAATTATTGTTAATTAAATTACTTTTAAACTTGTGTTCCCTGATTAATCAGTGATCTAAATATAAAATAACTGAGTGTTTAAATTAATTCTAATATATGGTAACTCTATAAACTTCAATTATATTCCCTAAATATAAATGCATGACCCATAAAAACAGATACACATAAAAAAGTGAAATGACCATGCAGGTTAAGCTTTTAACATACTTTGTCACTTTACCTATTTAATGCTCCACATAAAAAAATCCAATGTGTATCATCAATAATCTTAATTTTATGAAATTAATGCTAAAACTTTCATTAATGTTTCACATTTCTAGGTAATTTACTGGATGCAACCTATGTTCTAGGGCCCTTAAAATACTTACCTTAATAGAATTAATTAGAGCTTCATTTTCTTTCAACTCGTCACCAACAACACAAAATCTAAACCCTATAAAAAAGAAGTTATAAATTATAATTTATAATTAATTATAAATTATAAATAATTATAATTATTTATATAATATAATTAATTATAATTATAAATTATAATAAATTATAATTAATAAACAGGTTAATAAATTATAATTATACATATGCAATTACAACATTTTAAATTAAAATAGTGCCCGAAATCTTTTGAGGCTAATCATATTTAACATATAAAAGAGCTTCAAAATAAACTTTAGAAACAATTAAACTGAAGTGATTAAATTCTCAGAATGAATTATAAACGGTACTAAAGATCAAATTTAAAATTTTCTTAAGAAAATTAAAATTTCCCTATTTTAGAAAACTTCAAAAATTAACAATGTAAGAATAACTTTTACATGAGTTTCAAAGAAGGCATTTATTAATTATATCTAAATTATAAGTTGCATATGTACAGCATTTAACTATAACTAAATATTAAAGGTATGCCTATATAAATAAACTTTATGGTACATTAATATAATTCTTCACTTTAGGGTATGAAAATATATATTTTTCATACTACAAATCCACAATATTTTAATCCCTAAATAAAGTTTCTAAATGGGAAGTTTTATTAATTGGTACAAAAAATTATCTATATATACACACACACACACACACATATATATATATATGGGATAAAATAAAACCATACAATTTTTCCTTTACACAGAAGGAAAATGATCGCAAAATAAAAAATATTAAATGCTTGATTACAAGACTTTATTATAAATATTATAAGGTGTAATTTTCATAAAATAAATTCTGACAAAAATTATTGGGTACAGTTCTCTTTCAAGTGATTGTTGGCGATTCATTTAACAAATCATTAAAAAGAATCTTTTATTCTTTAAAAATTCCTTTTGTTTGAAATGAATCTACTGTAGATGTTTTAATAAACAATTTCCAAATCGTGAAATATGGGATAAGCAAAGAAATGGCAAGAAAAATATATGCAATCAATCACAAAAAAGGAATTTTGTATAAGATTACAAAGTAATAAACAATTTCTATTTGCAACAACACTTTCAATTGAAAAATTTATAATTTGGGTTTTTGAAGCACACAATTTTGTTGATTGTTTTATAGCCTCATGAAA
>JAPDSC010015798.1:53927-99773 GCA_026290005.1 Latrodectus geometricus | reverse complement strand
ATATATATATATATATTATCTTATAAAAAAATAAAATGTATCACTTAATTTTAAAAAAATGAATAATGTTCGTGCAATAGCAGTACTGACATTCGATATAATTTATATTCAGATTAACAACCTAACGCTAGTATTAAAAGAAAACTCAACTAAGTTTATTGTTGCCTATAATACAGCCTATCAAAACTTATTTCTTATAAAATGTGTTGAAAATTTTAAATATAAAAATATTTATTTAATAATAAATTTGTAGAAATCATCTAGGAATTCTTAATAAGAAAAAATAAGAATTGTTGAGATATAATGCGTTTTACTTATTTTATAATATCTAAAAATGAAGCCTGATAGAATCAATCAATCAAAAGAACAGCTTTTAAAGTCTCTTTGTTGATAATTTGAAGCTCCATAAATACAACTAATTAGTTTCATAATTTAAGAATTAGAACTAAGGGAATGAATTTTTATAGAAAACAAGTAAAATAATTAAAGGAAACAAAATGACTGATGATACTTTAAACGTTTTATTTATTTTCTGCGAAAGTACGTTTGTTTGTTTCACTTAGATTTGTAGCTTCTTCTTCTGATATTCAGGCCATAATATAAAAAGTTGTTCTATTTTTGGTTGACATGGAGATACTTTGCACAAAAACAATTTTATTTTTTTAAAATGGAAAATAGAATGATAAATCTAAAAATTAACGATCTTAATATCTAACTTACTTTAATAAAACTTATTTTTTTATATATAATAAGTCACAAATTTATAAGACTACTATAGTTTTTCTGATTTTCTTATTTTTTAAATAAAATTAAGTTGAGGTATATAAATGAAATATATTATTTTTAGAAGATATTTAATTACACAAAATACTTCAATATTTTCAAAATTTTCTATTCCAATATCTGTCACAAAATTTTAAGACCACTAATAATTTTTTTTTTTTTTTTTTTTTTTTTTTTTTTTTTTTTTTTTACAAAAGTAATAATTATTGGTCTGGTCTCTAATTCTTTCAAGACTTTCTAGAAACATTATGTTTTGCCAAACTGTATACACCAAGTATGATAATATATATTATTTACAAAATGGAATAATTTTATTCATTGATTTAACATTGAAATATATAATAATTAAGAGAGAGAAACATTTGTAGTATTACATGTTAATATTAATTAATTGAAAAATCAATTAATGTAGTCTTAAAACTCCTTGTTGCATTAATATTTATTTTAAAAAGTGCTATAAGGTGACACTTAAAATGATACTAAATTATAAACTTTTAATTTAATTGCAAATTCGCTTAAATACTTACTTTACTATATAATGTATCTTTACTTACAGATTGAATATAATCATTAAAAATTGAGTCGGAACCTTTCTAAAAATAGAAACTTAATTGAAAGAAGATCTTTCTTTTGGAATATGTATGTGCTTTCAAACTCTTTAAGCCGTTTAATTTTGATAAAGATGAGTGCGGCTGGATCTATTTTTGAACTGATGCCAACGCGGAAAAGAAATGTATGATCTCTTCACTCTTGTACTTTAAAAATAGCTTTCAATATGGCACCAATCCGATTGACACGTTAACAAATATTTTCCGAAGCAAAATGTTATCGTTAAAGTTTTTGTTTTCGGAAAAGAATACAGTATTTTTTCCTCTTTTTTTTTCCTCCTTGTTATGTGACGTTAAAACTTAGATCGATTTCGTTTATCTAATTTTTGAATTTTTACATAAAACATATTTCTCTGATAATTTTTTAAAAATATTTATTACATAAAAAGGAAAAACTTTAAGCTCTTAATTGAAATTACATTCTGGAATATTTCTTTTTAAACTTATTTTCATAAATGCTGTAATATAAATTTAATGCAATAAAATTTGATTTATTCAATAATGTATGACATCTATGCCAAATTCTTAGAAATATAATGAAATGGAATTAATGGAATTAACTACCATTATAATATTCGCATTTTCTTTAAAAAGCAAATTGACAATGATTTTAACTATTCAAGAAATGTATATATATGACACTTAAATTTTAATATGTTTTCTCATTAAGAAAAATTATTTATCTCTTCAAAAATTTCTTATCGTTAAAATTAATTAGGAAACTAAGATAAAAAGCTTCTTAAAGAATTCCATTTATAATTAATTTTTAAATTCAATGAATAGCTGTATTTTTCTGTATAATCCGAATACTGAATAAAAATGAGTTTGATTTCGCAGAACCTCTTTAATTTTATATATAGCTATTATTAGGTCAACGAATTCTGTTCTTAAACAACACGCTTTCAAACTTTTGCAAGCTCATTTGTAGTTTATTATAAAATTGTTGGAATATTTAGAGAAGCATCATTATTATTATTCATAATTATCTTGTTTAAAAAATGCAACTTTAACACTTTCAATTAAAATACAATTAATTTAAATCTGCAAGCAAAATTAATTTGGGATTTTCATTGCACCACTAAATTTAAATATCTTAAAACTTTTTGCTTTTCTTTATATACTGTTGAAATAATCAAATATTTCTATATTTTGTATATAAGAACCTAAAGTTTTAAAATCTTACTTAAGTAAACTTCATTTAAATTTTGTTTTCTACAGGAGCGATTCTAACTGCAGACAACTTATGAAAACGACAACCAATCACGAAAAATTAATTGGTGAGAGATTTGAGGATGCAAGTGACCAAGAGAGACTTCCTATAGCTAGAAGAGCATACAGGTTGATTTGCGCTGTTAGGATCTGACGTTGTCCTGTTGAAAAATAGCATTCCACTTCTCTTTAACAGAAGTATTATTACGGAATGAAATATCTACGTATCAATGAAACATCATAATACTAATGATACCAACAAATAGTGGTAAATGGCTCTGCAAACCATGACGCTTTGTTGTCGAATTATATGGTGGTCCACGGTAACAGATTGATTGAGTCTGTCACGATTTTAAAGCTAGACTAGGAATTTTTACTTCAAGAAAGCGTGATTCACTTAAAAACACTACAATATCTAATTAAAAAATTCATATATCTCTGTCTCGAAACCATTTGCAAATGGTATCGAAAGAACGACTATCATGGCTAGTTCAATAATATTAGATTTATTATTTTCCTCGAGCATATGAAATATAATGATAAAGATATTATGAATGATAAGAAAAATAATGATAATATAGCATTATTTCAAAAATCGTTTTCAAAAATAAAAAATGCATGCCTTATTTTATTTATTTATTTTTTGTGTGTGTTATTTACGTTTTACGAGTAGAACTAACAAGGAAATTGGATTTAATGTTTCTGTATTTTTTGACTCCTTTAATCTTCTTAAATTTAAAAAAAATATAAACCCTTTTATTCTTGCCCATAGTTAATTATATCTGCTTTAATTATTCATCTCTTTCTTTTGAAATTAACTATTTCATGCGTTCTTTCAGTGACGTATAAAAGAGAGATCTATAGAACATTAAATCACACATTCTTAATTTTTATTTTTTTAGATAAATATTAAAAAAAAATTATCACAGTAATGACGTATCATTCTTTCTAGAACTATTTACTATGAGATAATTTTTTCATTTCCTTTTTATGACTTTAATTGAAAATGTTTCTTATCTATTTCTCACCCATTCCATTTATTTTGTTATTACTACGAATTATATCATCGATAAGCCGATAGACAAGCCAGAGAAAGAGACATTTGATAAAGTTATGATAATCTTTTTCATTCCATTATTTGTTTTGCATTTTTTAAACATCTTTAACTTGAAAATAGTACTTAAATGATAAAAATAAAAATATTATCATCTTTCATAACACTTTATTATCATAAAAAGAAAATTTAGGAACTATATTGTGATAAATATATTAATCATAACTTTTTTTAAAAAAAAATCAGAATATATTTCTATTAAGAATGAAAATAAAATTATTTAAATTGCATGCACTTAAAAATATTTAATCTAAATTTTTTAAAAAGTAATATTAAGACTGAAAATGAAATTATTTTATATATATATCAACTACTTAGTTAACACAAAATATTCATTTAAAAAGAAACTTTTCTTTTTTATAATATGAATTTTTATTAAATAATATTACTGACGATTATCCATACTATTCTCCCTTCTTTATTTTACATAAATCATCTACATAGTTAATCACAAAATATTCATTTAAAACAAATCTTTTCTTTTTTTTATAATAGGAATTTTCTTATAAAATAATTTTAATGATTATTCATACATTTCTCACCCAATTTTCTTTATTTTACATAAATCATCTACTTAGTTAATCACAAATAAATTCATTTAAAACTTTTCTCTTTTTATAATATGAATTTTTTTATAAAATAATATTAATGATTATCCATTCTATTCTCCCTCAATTTTCTTTATTTTACTTTCCTCTACATAGTTAATCATATACTACATAGTTAATAATTTGTTTTATTATCCTCTACATAGTTAATTACAAAATATTCATTTAAACTGATACTTTTCATGATATGAATTTTTCCATTAAATGATTACTGACGATTATTCATACTGTCCTTCTCCAATTCTCTTCAATTTGTAGTTAAACTAAATATATTTTAATATACTTAGATATCATACTTTCTTTTCACAAACATGCTTATATTTTAGAATTTGTAAAGACTGTAACTTTGTAAGTGGTTGATGTGTGTCTAAAAGAAATAAAACAAGAGTTAAAAGCTAGATTTAAAATCATTCAGTTTGTATTATTTATTTTACTTTTTAACGTGCCAGAAAAACTAGTACTAACACTCAAAATTAAATTATATCATCTATATAATTAATCAAAAAATATTAATTATGTATATGTGAAATAATTTCACTTTCGTAAAAATTACCATTATTATTCCTTACATTAACATTTTTATGTTAATGATTTTACATAATATTAACAATTTTACGTTAATTTAGAATAAAATAATAAATAGATTTTTAGTGAGAATATAATATAAAATTTACAGAAAACTACATGAAAAGTGTATAGGGCTCTGGAGTAATTCGCATGGAAGTTTCAACTCACTGGTTGGAAACATTTGGTAATTCATGATGAACGAAGCTTGTGTTCATCATTTATTTTTCTTCCCGCAGTATAATTTTTGGTAGCTTATTTAAATGTAATATAAATAACTTAATCTAAGTTACCTCATTTACTGTTCTGAATAAAGTTCGTCTATTGTAAATTTGCAAAAATCTCCCCATGAAAATTGTAGAGACCTCTGAAGTAATTCGCATTGAAGTTTCAACTCACTGGTTGGAAATATTTGGTAATTCATGAAGAACGAAGCTTGTGTTCATTATTTAATTTTCTTCCCACAATACAATTTTTCGTAACTTATTTAAATGTAATATAAATAACTTAATCAAAATTACCTTATTTACTCTACTGAATAAAGTTCGTTTACTGTACAAACTGTTTGTTTCTGAAGCAAACTGAACTGTTGATTTCAGCCTTGGTGAATTGATATGTCGCAGAAATGGAAAACTATCCATGTTAGCATCTGTGATTTAAACCAGCAGAATGAAGGAAAAAAATCACACTTAATCCACAACAATTTCTTTAATTCACACAGATAAAACTCTTCTTCTATGTCGTACTACGGAAGTGCAAAATCTAGAACTCATTTTGGAATAGCTCTTTATTTTACCAATTGAAATTCTTAAAACGCTTTTCCTTATAATAAACATCGTTTAATAGCATTGCTTACAAAAACTAGTATTATTAAAATGCTATACATAATTTAAAGTTTAATACCGTTTAATCTAACATTATTTAATGGAAAATCAATTACACTTTAAGCTATTAAGTAGATAGTTAAATAACTACTGAGACAAAATAGATTGATTCTGCAAGCTATTATTGCTGATAAAGCATTATTGTGTAATAAGAGTGACAATATTGTTATTTTAGAACAAACAGGAAACTTTTAAAGACAATAAATACTGATTCCCACTCATTCTCGAATAGTTAAACAATAGTTTAAGGATGATAGTGAAATTTGTGACTGAACTATTATCGGTTCACGACCCTCTGCACGTGCTATCGATCCAAATTTATCTGATAAAAATCTTTGATAATATAAATATGTTTCTGCAGTTTGATTTTGTAACTCACATTCTTCATTGTGGCTCATAATCGGCACGAATGTATGAGATTTCGTTCTCAATTGTCCCTTCCAAGAAAAAATTCGAAACCGTAAAACGAATGTGGAAGATTCGCTTAAAGGTACAGTGTCTTTCTTATTTCTACCATTCTAAAAAACAAAAAATCTGCAAAAAAAAAAAAATGACAATTTTTTTTAATTTACTCAATTCTTTCCTTGCAGCTAATTTAATATAGGGTTAAAATTGGCGTAATTGTTTGAAAATTGCCCAATTTCTGTTCCAGTTAATTAGTAACTAACTTAATTAGTAACCCCTAAACAGCGCGATTTTTATCTGTTATTTTTACTGTTAATACACATGAAGAACCTTACTGCTCATAACCAATATCTGACATTAATAGATCATATTCAAAATACCACAATCGGCTTGTTCTGAGTATTGCAGTAGTTAAACATTTGGTTTAATTTTCTACAAGCCTCTCAATATAAAGAGAGTAAATCTCTCAATATAATATTCATTTTTGTAAAATGTTCCCTCTATGACATTATACTGTTACATCGTATAAAGTTTCATTCCTAACCAATCAAAACACAAATGATGGCCACCAGCTGTTGGTGTTCTGAGAATATTAAACACACATAAGCAACAATTTGAAATGTTGTCACTTTATTAGAACAGAAGTGACGTGCATTTCATAAATTCAGCTCTTAAGGGACATCTTATGCAAATGGAAGACTATACTAATGAATTAAAACTTTTACCACTATCACCACAAATTTTAATTTCCTTTTAATGCGTCCTTACTACTTTAATTTTGGTAAATCCCAAAGTTCCAACAATATTAAAATGTAATCTTTAGTGCTTCGGGTAGAATTTAATAATTATTAATTTTACTTGCTTTCTTTAAATTGAAAACTAACCAGAGTTTTTCTTTTTTAGAATTCCCATGGATAAGATACGAAATTCGAAAATCTTATTTTGAAATATTGTTTCTTAAGAAAAGAACAATACACAGATTAAAGTATCCATATCTATTGCCATATTTATATATAAAAAATCATTAAGTAATTTTGAAAATCGTTTTCAAGAGTTTATGTTTGAACATTAGTTTTTTGAAAATTTTGCCAAGTAAAACTTTTAGAAATATATTATGAAACCGCACAAGAAACTACACAAAACACTTTATTATTTCCATCAGCTACAATCAATTCTATTCTTAGAATCAATTACCTAGAACAAATTATTGGTACATTAATTGATTCTAGGAATAGACCATATTAGGAATTAATAAGCTGTCGTAGGTATTACTAAAGGTATGGGAGTCACGATATTGATATATTTTTATTAACCGTTCTCATTTAGCAAAACATTCTATTAATAACACATTAATAATCTGAAGTCTAATAATTAGTCTGAAGTTAGTATAGAGTGGATAGATATATGATATATCTGGTGTTATTTCATATGATAAATTTCTTCGGGTATATTTGAAAGAATTTAACAACAGAAATATTTTTCTGAGGTAATAAAAAGCAAATACACAGAAATGACTAAGTAAACATTGAAGTGTGTCTTAAAACAGAACAGATTCCAATATCTTTAATTTGAGAAACGTTGTTACATGAAAAATAAAACTTGAAATTTCCTTAATTTGATGAAACTGTTAAGAACTATATTTTCTCAATTCAGAAAATACCAGTGTTAGGAAATGTTCTTTATTCGCCCCTGAAAGTTATAAATGCCATAAATTTTACTTTTCAACTGATAAAAGTCTTAAAATTGTCATTTACAGCTTCTAATTTTTGCGGGGAAGATGAATTTACGGGAAATGAGAATATTTTTTCCTTCATTCATGTATTGTTTGAATTCAAACAATGGCTAATCAATCTATATTTTATCATAGCTGAAAGACATAAAATCAATTTACCTTTTAAAAAATATAACTGAAAAATAATATTGATTTTTTTCATAAATTAAAATAAATCAAATTTTTTTTCATTCCGCATGTATACTCTTATTTAGTTCTTTGACTTTCCAGTTTATGTCATTTTTCCCGCTAAAATCAGAATTCCAGTTATCTTTCAGATTTATGAGTCATGACAATTAGATCACATATAGAACTTTGCTCAGAACATAATCACTTACATGTTTTTCATTTCGAATACTGAACATTCCCAATTTTTCCTGATTATTTGTTCTTCAGTCAAGACAAAATGTTAGTATTTAAAAGATTTAATATTCAAAAATTCTCTTAGTTTTAATTATATACTACGACTAACAAGTTGGAGGAACATTAAAAGGTTAGATAATTTTTTTCTTATTTTATATACATTGTTAAATACTTTATATATGATATTATATATGATCTCGGAATAATATGAAAATGCATGTACCTATTCTATATATGATATTAATATGTTTATGTAAACTAATTTATAAACTATCGAAACAAATGTTTTAAATATGATTTGTATAGTTTACCAATTACACTTAATTTTGTGAAATAATGACTCAATAATTTTAATAATTCTTAAATACATGGCAATATATAATATGTTGAAGAAATAAATTATCATCTTTATGATTTTTCACTGAAATATAGATTTTTATATTTCTTTTAACGAAATAATATGTTTAGAAAAATCGAACAGTTGTGTGGGTAAAATATTACTCATTCCACTTGATATCTTACCGATAAAACATAAAAAATAAATATTTTACTGTTTGTTTAAAAGAATGATTTCCCACGATGCCCTATTGAATAACGTTGAGCTTTTAAGAGTCTTTAATTTTCAAAGTATATATTGAAAGTTGATGATAAATTTACGAAAAAACATAAAAATAGTACAAAATAATTAAATGTAAATGTGAACCATTTTTATAGTTTCTTTTTCATATTCTTTGTTAAACTGATTTTTTTTTAAAATTTTGTGTCGAATTATAAGAATTATAACTGTGACGTTTGTTGCATACATGTAAGTTAGTCTATAAAGAAAATTATTTCTTTATGATGTTCCCTGCAGAATAAAGTTTGAGAAACTCTGTTTTCGTCATGATGATGCAAATTATAAGAAATGTAAATTATCTGAAACGTAAGCTTCTTACGGTAAAATATGAATCTAAGGAAACTAAAAGGTATTAACTAAAAGGAAAATTATAACTTAATATATAATTGGACAACAAAAAGTAAATATTACCTTTGGAATGAGAAAAGATAAAATTGTTTTAAATTGAATTTTCCTTAAAAAAATAAAATTTGGATCTCGAATAAATTTATTAAAATTACGATACTGAATGAAGAAAAATGAGTTCAAGAATATAAAGATTTTTATTTATAATTCTATTTATTAAGGAAAAAAAACCAGGAATTGGCGTACAATTTAAAAAAAAAAGAACATAAAACACACCCTATTTAATGGAATGTTTGGAAAATCAACTGACGCTTCCCCAATGGATTTTTCTCCAAGTGATTTATAGTTAAAACATGCCTTATTAAAACGACACTAAAGCACGAAATGTATTTTGGAAAATTTTCTATGAGGCATAATGGTGCCGAGAAAAAATATAATTTCATCGAATATTTGAACTCTAATGCCAATAATAAAGAATAAAGACTATTAGATTGTAGTACACTGACAAAATAAAATATAATACTTATACATAAAAATTAAATCTCAAAATTATTAAAGAGCAAATTGACTTTTGAAGCACTTTACGGTATATTTTAAGTATAAATGGAATTCAACATATATTTCTAAAATAAATTTTAGATTTAATAATTGTTTTAGTTTTTAAAATAAGCAATGTGTTTATTATATCCAAATCAATACATATCTTTATCAATTATTTTCAGTTTCTAACCATAAAGCCAATAAATTTTCATTTACATCTCCATATAAGCTTTTTATTTGAAACACATAAGAGAACTTAGAATCGGAAGCTTATTTGAGTAGATGCACCGTTACCATATTGATTTATTTTATCATATGTGATGATTTCAATTAAATTTTGCACAAAAACCTCTTTTATTCCCAGACAGCAATGTCTTTCGTTTTGCATTATTTTAAAGCTTTTTATTATTTTTTAAATAATTAATCTGTTAACCAAATGAATCATTTCAATAAGAGAATGTATATTAATCTCCTTAAGTTTTTCAACCAAAGAAGCTTTCATACATCGCTCTTTCAGTTCACGATTAAGCTAATTTATAAGGAGACCGAAAGCATAGTTCTTGGCCTTGAAGTCAATTTTCTTTATTAAGCATTAAAATACGAAAACTCCAAATAACATTTTTGGTTGATCTTTCAACATCACTTCTTTATCAAGCATGTAACGCACCATGAATTATTTTTAGTGGTAGATGATACTCAATTCAAAGTTAAGCCCTAGTTATATTTGTAAATGTTTTCCTAATTTCGAATTATGGAAAGATGATATTTCGAATTATGAAAATACACATTCTAGGTTGTAAATCATTTTTCTACCTTTTTATTAAGAAAGTATGATAATTTCTTTGATGAAAGATCCTCTATATGTAAAAATTTAGTTAATTTTACAGTCTAATATATGCAAATTTTAATTTTAAATTAAATTAAAAAGAAAGTCAATGAAATCAATCAGAATAGTAATTTTACCAAATAATTTTCCTTTTCTTCAATTATTCTCTCAATAAGATAAGTACTTTTCGTTATCATTACAAATGGCTTTATTAACAAGTCCTATTTATTTAATTTAATACAAAACTACATCGTGTATCAACGATCTTTCTACAAAAATTAAGTGTCTTATTTCACCACCTAAAATAAAAGTTAGAAACAAATGCAAGGTTATCTGAAGTAATTGCCAAAAATATATGAATGACCAATTGAAGTATAAAAATGCCTCATAAACAGAAATATTTTATACTTTGACAATTTATTGTTGAGCATTGTAAAAAAAATAACTTGTAAAAGATTGGTTTATTGTTTAATAACGGAATTTTAAAATTTATAATTTGTTTATCTCCAAACCACAATATTTAGTTAAAAAATATCAACTCCTTGTTATTTAAAAATTGCTTGATTGATATGCATTTAAAGCAAACGTGTGCAATTAATTTTGTATTTGTATAGCACATAGCTACCAGGAATGATAAGCATTAATTTGAAGCAGAAACAATATAATTATTTAAATAAAACTCAGATAATAGGTAAAATTTGAATTTCTAAAGCACTATAAAGTTTTTAAGCGATTATTCAAAAAATCGACACAAAATTGACGCTTGTGTGTATGCTACTTATTCATTCAAAAGAAACAATCATCATCATGATAATCATTTTAGGACACAAATATTCATATCACCATATATTGGCTTAATAGACTATCAATCTAGTAAAAATTATTGGTAAAATCTAATAAAAATTGTTGGTTTAAACACTACGTTATTTATTAAATTTCGAAGTATCGATTCAGACATTACAAAAAAATGATTCCCAAAGAATTTATTGTGAAAGGTCATGTTTGTATAAATTATAAACATATAAAAAAACTCATTTGAAATGGAAAATAATGTTACATTAATACTTTATTTCTTAAAATATTTACTTTATTTCTTAAAATTATTTCTTATCAATTTATATTTAATTTATTAAATTAATACTTAAATTATTTCTTAAAATATCCATACTAAAATATTTACATATTTCAAATTATCAAACAAGTATGAAATTTTTATTGCATTTGAAATTTTTGTGATATTAATAAATTTAGGAAAAAATACCAAACAAAAAGTAATCGTATATTTACATAATTACTACATACTCATAATAAAAATATACTTTGGATCAATTATTGTATGTTTCTATTTTCGTGTTTTTTTTTTTTTTTTTTTCAAAAAAATTGACATTTTTTGCTGAACTTAATTTTTTTCCCCGTTTTTTAAATATTTTTCGCTAAATTTTTTTCTTAAAAATAATCTCTCTTAGTATATTCTCAAAAGATTTTAAAGTTTTAGGCAAAAATGGATCAGGAGAAATTTATTATCAGCTTTACAAAGTATAGGAATTTATCTGGGCAATATTACAATACACCTAACTGTGCTCACTAAATATGTTTCTTCCATTTGAAGGTCAAAAAATAATTGCATAGTTATAATTTTATCTGCGAGAAAACATGTTTTTCTAGACAGAATATTTTTTATTTTTAATCTAGTATTTATCTCACCATAATTTGGATTTATTTACATTTAAAGCAGGGAGATTGAAAAAAATAAGTAAAAAATTTTATCAGCGACAAGGAATGTCTCGAGAAATTCTTCTGGTGTGCATTTTACATGATTAGCATTTTTACATTTGTGAGAACTCGAAACGGAAATATACATATTTTATTTCCACATGAGATCACAATATTATTTAATTTCCCTGGATATCAACCCGTAAAGTTCAAAAGCCTCAGTATTTTCTATTGTTGCTGTTTTCATTTAACAATGGCGATGATTCCAGGGTGAACATGCGCCTTTTGTCACGTGACGCGTAGCGACTTCGGTGCCAAATGGCTGATAATTCCGCTTGATATCGTAGTCGGAAATCCTTTCTTTAAGTCTAAAGAAATATTTTTGGCGGATTGACAAGATTCTGTTCCCAATTCACGTTTCTAATTGGTATTTTTGTTTTACGATACTTTTTTATCGTCGAGAATAGAAGAGAAAACTATTAAAAGATCTCATTTGCAATAAACATTTCATTTCCAAGACCTTGTGTTTACTTTTTACAGAAATATAAACAAAAGAACTTTGAATTAAAAAAGACTGCTTAACCAAGTTTAAATGCTGTCTTATAATTAACAATAGTCTAAAACAGATAGATGCAACATTTTTGAAGCGTTCTGTTTTCATAATTTCTTTTGAAAAATTGTATACATTATATATTTATTTTGTATATATAATGTAATTTTGATCAAGTTTTTTGTTAAAATAAACAACTTTGGTTGTTATATAAATTTGGCTTATTACATTAACTTCTAAAAATTACATTTGCTTATGAAATAAGAATGGCTATTAGATATATTTATATAAGGAATTTTGTATTTAGTATTTTTCAAAATATATAACCCCTTTAACCACCCCTATATGTCAGATATATATGTATGTGAGATATATATATCTCATATCATATATATATGTAAATATGTGAGGTATACCACCCCTGTTGCGGAGCTCTAAAATGAAGCTGACCCTACTATCATTGCCGAATATGGTCAAGAAATTCCGAATTGTACTGATGATGTCATCTCGCGCCACTATTTTCTTCAAATCAGTGACGGGTATGCGTTACCTTTCTTAGGGGGTTAAAACTCATGGATTTTTGTAGATAAACTAACTTTGCAGATCAAACCTGATGCAAAAGTCCGGTCATTACATCTTTTTAAACATACTAGCTCCTTGTAATGATAAACATTATTTTTGAAGAATTCTAAAATATTTTAAGACTCATGTATGAAAAATTCTTTCTACCATAAATAAAATAAAAACCTATATCAGATTTAGATTATATGATGTTACTGAAGTAAGTTTTATAAGGGAGTTTAGGGATTAAAAAGATTACTAAAAAAAAGACTGAAAAATCAAGAAAAGAAAATTGATGTAAATGAAATGAGAAGAAAAGAAACTGTTAATCTCGTTACGCGAAAGTATTTCAATTAAATTCAATCGACAAATATTTATAGAAGCATTTTGAAGACTTTTAATTCTTCAGTAGATTTTATTCTAGAAGTAGAAAATAACTATTAAAGAAAGAACTATTAAATCTGAGATCTATTCATGCAAATGGATTGATTGACTTGAACAATATCCAAAAGTATTTAAAAATAAATGTCAACAGTTTATATTAGGTAAGAAGTTATGATATAATAACTACTTTAGATAAAAATAAAAAACAAATTTTCTTGTTTCTAATAAAAAATATGTATACTCTGAATTGCTTCAACAAAATAATTCATCCTTAAATATGATAAATTTTTCTATTGTATTAAACATTTGAAACATCAAACTGATATTTTCAACCGCATAAATAACGCGCGTATACCATTTAATATTTGTTGTTAATTACGTATCCATATATATTGTGCAAACGTATTTCATAGTATTTTTTTCCTTTTGTCAAAATTTTTTAATTTTTTTTCAACATTTTTTTCTTTCATCTCACTCCTTCTTTTTTTTTTTTACTACAAATAAATTTATGGTGTGTTATTGAAAAGCAAAAACTTAATAATTAACATTTCTTCTCAAAGAGTTTACTCTAAAGTTTATTTAGCAAACAGGCTAAGAATATTCTTGCGTTTCAGTGGTAATTATGTAATTATTTTAGTTCAGCTTATTTTCATAGGCAAAATTTGGTTTAGAAAAAATATTATCATATGCATTTAAAACTATAAGCAACTATTATCAAATACAATTAACCATAAATATAATGTTAATCTTTTTAAATTTTTCCTTTAAATAGAATTTTTTTCGTGAAAAAAATGAATTAAAGTACTTTTTATGTTCAATTATATTTGAAAACAAACTGTGGCACAAGTTTTTCTTAAATCATATGCTCAAAATCAATAATCTCAACTTTTTCTGAACAAAAAAATCTTTAGTTATTATGTTCAATATGAGCTACAAGCTTATTAGCATAAACCTCCAAAAAGCTAAACTTCATAACCTAACCTAACTTTTTCTTAAATTATTTTTTTAATTGGATACGTATTACGGAATATAATATAAAGTAATTTGGTGTTAATTTGGCAGAACGTGCCTCACCAGTTCCTGTTTGATGAGAATTTACATATGTACCTTTTATTAAAGGACTAAACTGATGAACAGTGAAAAAACAAGAATTTTTTTTGTTTGTTTGTTGCTTAACGGTCATTTTAATAAACCAGAACTTAAAGTTTAAATGGACTTCGAACAATTAGAAACATTCGGGACTGATGTGGAATTCGAATTCACGAACTATAAAATGGAAGAGAGAGGACTAATCATTTAACTGCAAGACCTTCTGTGCTTTGAAAAAACAAGAAGCATCTAGTATACCAGCCTGGAATTCATATTAATAGCGAAATTAAACGATTAATTTGTAAATAAATTAAATTGTATGTAAAAGTTTATGGAGTAATTAAAGAATGCGGTGTTTTATTGTTAAACACTGTAAGCAATTTATTTGAATAATAATGCTTCTTTAGATATAACAGTTAACAAATAACTTCAATTTCATAAAAAACATTTCTCTGTTGAATTTTCTTTTTTTATAAAAATTAATCAAGCTTGGTGTAATTAATTACAAAATTGAACAAGTAATTTGTTATTATTTTACTGAGTAATCAAAAAATTTAATTTTCCTTTGTTAATGAATACATAAGTAAATTATTTTCAGAATAATATTACTTAAGATATAATATAATGAATAAATAATTTTAATTTCACTAAATAATTCCTCTTTATTGAATTCCATGCTTTCATTCAAGTTAATCAAGCTCGATATCATTCTCACAGACCTTGACTCAGTTACTTTAATGGATGAAATACGAACCATGCAGTCACTTATCCTATTTAGACTATTTGAGTCCCATAAATAAGAATTTCTTCCTAACTTTTGAGTGGAAATGACATAGTGCATGGGCCTTCTTTAGAAAGTTATACTTCTATTGAAAAATCCTTTTAAATTTAAGTGCAGATTATTTTAAGTATGAGAAAATTTTATACTTGAGATTTAATATTAGCTTGTTCGAAATATATATTTGAAATGTTAAGACTAAATAAAATTTCGTCACAAATGTGCCACGGAAATATTATACTTCCATTCGATTTCTATAAATTGAAAATGATGCCCTTATTATCAATATTATGTGTATTCCATTTTCTCATTTAAAATAAATTCAGGAAAATGATTCTAAAAAGATATGTTCTTACTTTTTTACCGTAAATAGGAAATAAATTTAGCCTTCTCATATTTTTTTTATTAATCAAGCTTTTAAAAATATTGCTTTAACTCAGCAACATCTTCAGACTTCTTGATGCATCATCTCTCATGGGATTTTGATTTTATCTCTTCGAAATAAGCGAAGAGAAACTTTTGAAAGAAATCACTGTGATATTACTTATTATTAAATGATGTTCAGTAATGTGAAGAAGTTACTAACGTTACGTTTTTGTTACCACTATATTTCGGTAACTTCAGAATTGGGTATCAGTTCGATAAAATTTTAAACTAGTGTAGACTATAGATTTTTTTATTAATCCTTTTTATCGTTTTCTGTCTAAATATTGGTATTTTTTACGTTAAATATGAGTAATATATTATTTTTGGATTATTCTATGAAATCATGGATCAAAACTTCACTATAAGTGAATTTCAAGCATAGTTATAACTAATAATAAACAAAAAATGCATTCACGTAAATGACTTAAAAAGTTTCATTCGCACATAAATTTATATTGATTTTAGACTGATACACAGAAATATACTTTCTCTCCCACTCTCTTTCTAATTCTAATCAAGTTTCAGAAAAAATAAATTTTTGCAACATCGTTTCTGACAGTGGCTATAACTTTATGTTAGATTTGATTAGGTAAATTTTAAACAAGCATAGAATCACCAAAAATTGTCTGATTTCAAATAATTAAGAAGAAGAATTTAGGAACATAATTTAAAAAAATTCTTTTATAAATTTTCAGTGTTATGTGCAACTTTTGTTGCAAAATGGTTTTAACTTGCATTCTAAAAAAATTTTATATTAAACCGATAATCGTCATCTTTATAGGTTTTATGCTTTTATGTTTCACTGACATATCTCTTAAAATTTAAATTACTCTTGGCTTATTTTTCATAAGATAATTGTTTACATTGTATAGTTTTGTGAAGGAAACAGTAGTTTTATATTTTTCAAATATAAATAAAATGGTTTTGAAATAAAATGGTTAAAAACCACATTTAGCATGAAAGTATGTATTTTATTGACAAATTGAAACGTAGAGATATTTGATAAACTATAAAATATTTCTATTTTTATTTATTTTTAAAATCTCACAACAATGTATTCGTTTGAAAAACAACTGCAACAATTTAAATGTAACAATTTTAACACGAGATTTGATTTAATCGATATTTAGAGATTAAAGCAGATTCTCAACCGTTAAAAACATATATTTTCGTCGTTGTCAAACTGACGGCTACAGCACATAACTATTCACCTACCAGCCTTAAATTGTAACAAAATAAAGCTTGTGGGTGTAAAAACAAAAAAAATATTTTTTATATAAAATGTTTTGTCAGCATCATGGTTTATGAGTTTTGACAAAACTATATTTTAATTATATGGAAAACTTATAAAGAAAAAGCACTAACCATGTTTAAATATACTTATTTCAGAAAGCTATCTCTGGCCAAAAATACTTTACCTAATTTTTTGGTTCTCATAGAAATATTATTTTTCTTATTAACCCAATCATCTAAAACATCCTTCATTGTATTTGGTGATTTATATATATGGAAAACTTATATTTATCTATAAAGAAAAAAAATTCGTGAGAAAAAAACTGAGACATCATTGAAATATTTATACAAATTTCATGATAAAATGTTAATTTTAGTTTTAATCTTCTTAAAAACACTATTCATTGATATAAAATGCATATAGCAAAATATATTTAAGTTTATTAAATGTTGATTCAAATTTGTGTTTCATTAAATTATTGGAACTTTTTTTATGCTTCAAAATGTAACATTTTTTTATTGCAAATATTTACATCCTTTGCAAAAAATTATGACGCAGTTTAAATTAGCAAACAGCCCTTATCATTCTCAGCTTTACATTGGTATCGTAAAAATGTCATGGGATACTGCCGTGAACAGTTGCGACTGTATCAAAATAACTTTTCACATTTACGTAATTATGAGCTAAAAGAATTTCACAACATATACTATCATAAAAAATATCATTCTGGAAAACTGAATTAAAAAATATCTGAAGATAATATAATATTACTTTTTTAAGAGTTTTTCATTTTGTAAATGAAATCCTCACATTCTGAGATTCGAACCAGGTAACTTAACATATTTTTTCTTAGTTTTTCATTTGTGAACAATCATAAATTATTTATGCATTTTTATCTATCCGAATTTTACCTCCAATAATTATCCTTTATGTTTCCTAATTCATTAAATAGATTTTTATGTTTATTAAGTTATTCAAAATATGTTTCTAATTTATTTATTTTAATTTTTAATAATTTATCTTGCTATAACGAGAAAACTGCCTATATATATTTACATTTTGTAAACGTTTTTCTTAAAAAATAATGTTTAATAATGTTTTTCTTAAAAATAGTTTTATGTATAAAATGAAATCAATATTCTTAGTTAATAAATACAGAAATACTTGAAATCACCTGTTGATGGATTTCGTTAGTCTCAAATACGGAGTCATTCCGAAGAGACATTTATGTTCTTTAGAATATATACTTGAAAAATTATGCTTGAAAAGAGAGAGAGAGAGAGAATTGATATAAAATTAAAATCCTATAAGATATGATTATTTATTTGCATTATTTTTCTTATTGCACTGATTTACACTATATCGATAATGTGTAAATGAAACATACAAATATTTTATAATTATGAATATTATTCGATTTATATAAACCTCATATGAATATTTATTTTCACCAATTCATGGTTATTATTGTAAACTGAAAAATAATGCTATAATAGGGTTTTTAAAGAACCAGCTTTCTGGTTTATATGTATAATTAAAATTGAATCACAAATTCCCAAAGTTTTTCCCTCTATCAGATTTACGCATTTTTATTCAACCATTTTACTAGTGATTCTCGTATGTATTAAGAATTTTTAAATAAAAGATACTATTATTTATATATATATATATATATATATATATATATATATATATATATATAGTAATTCTTCCTCAGATGTGTGATTGGAAGTAAAGTGATGAGAGAGGTGAATACGAGTTATTGTTGCCAATCTCGTTACTCGACCCAAGTTAACTATCTTTAAAAGTGCTTAGTCAAAAGAAATTGGAGATTGGAAGTGAAAACAATTGAATTACACATAAAATGTATTTTTATATGGTATAATATATCACCTTAAATAAATAGTGATAAATTAAAAAAATAATGTTGTTAACTGAATCAACTAAACTCACACACACACACAATTTGACATTTTTTTCATCATCTTAGTACTCTTCATTAGTATTTTGGATGCTAAAATGTTAAGAAGCTGTTTATTCTCAAACAATTGTTTATTATTTAAGATACTCTTTAATATATTTCTCATTGATTTACATAATTTCAAAGATCAACAATAATAGTGAAAAATATGTTGATGCCAATTGTTCATTACAAAACATTAAAAATAATGATAAATTAATTATTAATAATTGTAAAATAAATACATTATTCTCAACATATATTTGAAAATACAAATTCGAACAATATTATCTTCAATAGATTTTTCTGTTCGATAAATATTATCTAAATCATTTGATATTTTTTAAATTCATGTGGAAATCTGTTTCTCGATTTTATTTCTGAATCTCCGAGCTGATAGTTGAATAGCCAAAACTCTAGAATTCAATTCCGAAAATTTTATTGATATTGCAAAATATAAAAAAAAATGCAGTGAACTATACATTTCAAATTTTCAAATGAAAATTATTTTTTAATATTATTCTCTTTGAGAAACTCAGTAATCATTTTTATTTTGCACAAGCATGTTGGCCAAAGTGAGTGCTTGGGAGTTTACCAATTTCTGCCCTTGAGAAATAGTATTACGAAATGGTATTCCATTAAAAGGACTTCACTGTTTGGAGTGGAGTAAACTTGAGCTTGTTACTTAAAGTCATAAATTCTATATTGTGAAAAAAACTCTGCCAAGTTATTTAAAATTGTGAAAAAAACTTTAGATAATGAAAAATATTTAAAATTTTAAAAACTTTAGATAAAGAAAAATATTTAAAATATTTATTCTTGAATGCTTCTTTTATTATTTTTTTAAACTCTAAAAACGGTAAAATATCAAAAGTTATCATTAAACAACAGTAGCGTAAGTTATAATTCCAACAAGAGTATATTTACGTTTAGGATTTTATTTTTATATATTTACATTTAGAATGAAAATTATTTAACTTTCGCTTATTTCATTGCATGTGACGTCTAGACTAGTAATTGTGTAATCATTTATCATCAATTCGGAGCAACAGTTGTGCACATTTAACCACTGAAGTCATCGCAGCAATTATAAACTACTAGTGTCATCTCCCTTTGTCTGTTAAGATATTTGATAAAAATAAAAAAAAATAATAAAAAAAATGTGACTCTCATTTATATTAATTTAAATTCAGATTTATAGCTTTTCTTCGCCTAACAACTTGCTTTGCTTTTGATTTTACTTTTCTGTTAGGGAAGAATGAAGCGATACTAAAGTTTTGAAGTAAAATTTGCATAATTTTCAAGTTATAATTGAATTTAAACTTTTTTGAATGATATTCATATTCTATAAAAAGTTTTTAGGTGGATAAAGCTTATAATTTTTAATTGAGTTTATTTTAATATTGATTTTTAAATATATTTATTTTTAGATTCTTGAACTTTTAATTATTATATAAGAAAAATATTTTACTTAGTTATTAGTATTCAATTAATGATTCAGATTGTATTGTCATTAATATTATTTTGAATACCCGTTATATTAAAAAATATCGTGTTTAACATCTGAAGACTTGAATAGGTCCCTGAAATCTTCTCTGAGACTGTGAATAGACTTAACTGGCCATGATCTTTTTAATTTTTCTCACCGTCACCTTCAATGAAGATCGCAAGTTGAACAAGTTTATTATTAGTCACGCAGATCATAAAAATTAGCATCGGCGAACACCCCAAAATGTTTTTGCAATCAACCTATCGATTGCGTTCCCCTTAATTATCTACTCCTTCTCTAGGATAATCTGTTGCGACATTTTGTAACGTGAACATTATGTACTTTCTTTGTATGAAATATAAAATCCACACTATGTACTCTTACAGGATTTATATAATATATAGTACTACTATATAATCTCTTATCCATTTTGATATTTTAATAAAAATATTAAATATTAAAACAAAATAATCATTAAATTATATATATATATATAGATAGATAGATAGATAGATAGGTAGATAGATAGATATATAACTTTCAAGCAATTAAATATTTTATTTAATTTCACAATTAATTTCCTTTTTTTGAAATGATCAAATATAATTTTATTTAAATAAGCTTTTTAAAAACTCCTGTAACATATCTGAATCGACAATAATATAAAATCTTGTGCCCTATAATAAAAAAACTATAAAAAGATCATGAGTTCATTATGTAATGCTTTATTTTAGTTTACTATATATGTACCAAAAACTTAATAAAAATCTGTAGTGATGATAGATCTTTCTCTCTCTTAGCAGAGAACATAATATTATCTTCTTAAGATATTAATTTAAATTAATAAAATTCATTTTATTTATCATGCTTTTGATTATACTTAAAGTGAATATATCGAAGATTTTCGTTGCGACGTAATTCTCATGCATCCTTTTGTTCAACGAAATATTCCATTCGTTAACTTTCTCAAATTACTCTTTGTTAAGAACCAGATTAATGTGATTTTCTTTCGCACATTTCCTGCCAGTGCCGAAAGCACGAGATTTCAGAATCTTAACAGGCTCTTGTAACACAAAACCTTTCCCTTTATAGGGGTATACTTTTACTGTGGAATTGAATTCATTAAGTATTCTAACGCAAAAAACTATTTAAATTTGTTTTTTAAAAGTCCAATTATATTTTCAAATTGGCTTTTTCGTATATATCTATATTCAGAATATTTTAGTTAAAGCAAAGATGTATTAAGATCCGAAACAAAAAGTAAGAAGAAAAAAATACATTATTTATCATTAAATGAAAAGAAATCAAGCTGAATGCTAATACAAGATTATAATGTTTAGTAATTTGATGAGGAATAATCTTGGTGATGCGTTTGTACTGAAAAAATATGTAAGTATCTGTCTTTTTTATCATTGCTGATACCTTAGTGTCGTAACTGAAACTTAGTTCTTCCACATCTTATTTTTTATAAAAATATGTTCATCTTCATTTATTTTTTAAATATTTATTGCAAATAATCTTGTAACGTAACTTTAATTGATGAAAATAAACGCCTCTTATTAATTTTTAATTGAATTGTTTTCCGATCGGACATAAATGGAGACGTAATTTGAAGATATTTTATCAATACTGCTGGCCACCGTAAATGCAACACCCTGATGGAAGCATGCAAATAACATGAAATTTACAGCATGCATTAGTGGAAGTTAGAAATGCAAATGATTAGAATTTCAGCACAGACGCACATCACGGGCGCAAAGTAATATTTAAGGCTTGGAGATTTGGACGGTTTCAAATTCGGCAATTGTATAGGTGCAAAAGAAAAATCGGTAGTCGTGTTGGACGAAACCAAACAACTGTAATACGGATATGTGATCATTACACGCAGGAGATTACGACGGACCGACGTGTTCGATCGCATCCATCACAGTGCACCACTTCACGTGATGGCAGGTAAATTGTGCGCATGGCAGTGACGGATCGCTTAGTCACATCACGAACCATAGCACAGCACATTCAATCTGTAACGCATCATCCAATGTTTGCGCGTCCCTTTCAACACTGTTCACAACTGAGTGGTCTGTCCACGAGACATCCATTGCTGTATCTACCCTTGACGCAGAACCACAGACATCTCCACCACCCATGGAGCGATGGAAGAAGGATGTGTTCAATAGAATGGAATGAAATTGTCTCTACTGACGAGTCACGCTTTTGTCTCCAACACCACGATGGTCGCCTTCGAGTCTGTATACATCGTGGAGAGAGGATGCTAAACAACTGAGTTGTGCACCACCACATTGGTCCTGCACTGGGTATTTTGGTATGGGGAGGTATTAACTATCACTGTCACATCCTCTAGTACGCGTTGCCGGTACTTTAAGCAGCCAGCGCTACATCTCTAAGGTGTTGGAGCCAGTTATCTTTCCTTACCACAGCCATATTTCAACAGGATAATGCGCGATCACAAGTGGCACTCACTGTCCAAGGGTTCTTCATCAATCACCAGATTGAATTGCTTAATTGACCGGTTTGTTTTTCGGATCTTTCGCCGATAGAAAACACGTAGTTCATGGTTGATCAACGACTGACCCAGATTATATCCCTAGCTGACACACTAGATCAACTTATGCAACGTGTATAAATAGCTTGGTTTTCTGGGTCCCAAAAATACATACAACATCTCTTTGAATCAATGTGTGTCTTTGAATAGGCGTGTAGCAGCGTTGATCTCCAACAATGGTGGCTAATCTGGCTAATGATTTTGTCAGGAATCACTCTTCCCAGAATTCTATAAATTTAAGCATTTGATACTTGATCAACATGTTATCTACGAAATAAATTTTATTGTGATACCTTTTATTTTTCTTGATGTTGTGCAATTTGGGCAGCCAGCAGTATATGATAGCTGTAATTGAAAATATTTTTTACAATTTTCATATAAAATCTAATTTATTTACTTTTATTTCTTTTTTTTTAACCTTTCATATAAGCACTAGCATGTTCTCAATATTTTTGTTGTAGAAAAAGAATGGGAATTTTTAAAGCAATATGCTTAAAATTTTTAAAAATAATATATTTTATACTAACCAAATGTGTAACTGTTCTATTATATTATTCGCATATGTTTACCAAACTCCAACCATTGAAGAGTTTTGCACTAATTTGATTTACGGGCCTAATATAAGATCTAAGAGGGAATATTCGAAACGAAAAAGCATTGATGAAAAGGAGAAGAAATATAATAATATATTGTGCTATATTTTTTATTCTGGTTGGCCAAATAGCTTAAAAATACACTGACTTAAAAAATTTAAGTTTACACAAATCTGCTATAAATAGTTTTCATGGTACTATAAGAACCAGATCTTGGAACAAAATATAAAATGATTATTTAAGTGTTTCATTTTGTCAATGATTAAGCATTTCATTTTGATGTTCAGAGAGGAAGATCAAGAATCAATTCATTATGTAATTTGCAGTTATTCTTTAAATTTCTAAAAAACCATAAACCGACCTAAGTCTGTAAAATACATAATCATTACTTGCTCTTATGCAACAATGATAACCCATCATATATCTAGGTATATATAAGAATATACCCTCTAAATGAACCAGATGGCTAGATAGGGAAAAAAATTATTTCATTAGTTTTCAAAAGATAACGAGCTCGATACAAGATCCAACAAAACAATTGTGCATTTGTTGGATCTCATATCAACGAGTTTTTGACGAAGCTCTGTACACCAAAATCTTGGTTGATGTTAACGATCTTCTTTTGGATTGATGTGTGATGTTAAAGTAATATCTTCTTGAGTGTCAACCTCGGCATTAGCTTATATCTCGAAATTACGAAGCACTTAATTATGTCTAGTTGCTTCGCAGTAATAAACAGCCGGAAACGTATTGCAATAACCCGTCGAAAGGAGTTAGTAAACAGAAGTTGTCATGCTTGACTTGAGTTTTCTTAAAATAATGTTTGGGAATTGAAATTGATATCAAACTCCTTACAATAAAATAGAAGAATCTGATTGATATTGTAAATTTGTTGTAAAGATGAAACTTATTTAATATTTCTAAAAATCTTAATCAGGTAAGAGATTTTTCCTTGATAATTAGTAACATTACCATAGAGCAATAACTGAGGAAAAATACACATTAATGCAAATCATGATCTGCTTAGATTTACATTTAATTAGTTTCGTAAAAGAAGTAAATTTCTTAAAAGATGTAAATCTTATTAATTTTATTAATTCTTCCGATTCTTAATTAAAATTCTGAGAAGTGAAATGAGAAATAAAAATATGTTAATTTTAATATAAATGTATAAACTTCAAAAAGGCGTGAGAAACGGAATAAAAAAATATGTTCTGATAATTTTTATTTATCAATCTTGATTAATTATTAGCTGATAGTAACCGAATAAAAACGAAAAATATGATATTTATCTTTGCTTTTATCGAAAATAAGATTGCCAACATATATCAAAATATTTGTATGCGTTCATTACATTTTACCGAAATAACTACCAATATATTGTTTCCGAAGTGCGTCGCAAGATGTATTGAACAGTTTTTCTGCTATTTGGAAATCCCTAATTAAATAGGTTAATTGCATTAACTATTCATGCTATGGGACAGGTATGTACGATACGATAACATTACTTGTATTTTGATTAGATTGATAACTTACTACATATTGTACTTTGAATCAATTAACAATTAATTAAATTAATTGGAATGCTTATTAGAATAAAATAAATTCTTATAATTATATATATAATTACCCTTCCAAAAATTCCCACATAGTCACCTTTACCTAAATTTACGCGAAAAGTAGTACATTATCCAATTTTCATAAACAGTGACACGTGATTTTCTATATAATTTTCTTTCTGCCATTAGGTCACGGTAAACAATATTATCAAATTGCTCTTTTTCGATTTTAAATTCAAATATGTTAAGATATTAAAACATTTTAACTTATGATCTCACTACTGTAATTAACTGCTGCACCACGGTAATTATTACTATGCTATGGAAGGTATCTGATTCGATTCCGGTCATTGTTAAACAATAGGAGATTGATTTTGTATTTTTGGTGTCTGGAAATTTCTGGGGTTTTCTCCCTTGTAAGGCATAAATTCCATTCATGTCCATAAGAAAAATTATAGAAGACAAAGACATGACGCATATGTAAATGTTTGCCAAAAATTGTTGAGTGTTAGATTGTGCGCTACGTGATATCAAACTGATCAATTTTATATGTTTTTGGATCTGCTCCATTCACATAGTCTACTAATTCTTATTCCAGGATAGGCCAAAGTTTGTATTCTAAGAAAAAGCCTAAATTAGATCAGATCTTTTTTTTCCCCCAACGACTTAACATTTTTCTATATATTTTAGTGTTATTTCATTATTCCATCTTAGATCCTCAAAAACAATCAATTGTATAACTGTAATATTAATAATTTATAATCATAGTTTATAGTTGCACAATAGGATGAAACAATTTTATCATCTATTTTAAGAATTAATCTTATACAACTGAGTAATAAATTCATTTGCATTTTACATTTCTTAAACTATACATAAGATTTTGTTTTTAATAAAAACTATTAAAAGTTTTTACAAATACAGCCAAGCAACTAAGTGGAGGAAACTAAAATATTCATATTCTTACTCTTGCATATATCATATCGTAATATTTTTTGTTAAAATCTTACATAAATCTCAAAATTTTGGAAATCTGTATTTATTCTACCAATGCGCCAATTTATTAAAAATAAGTACTCTCAATAAAATTATTCTTTTATTAATAATACAGATTTAAATTTATTTTTAAGCCAAGTAATTGTGAACTAAATTTCTCAAATTGCTGATCACTTCAACGTACTCAACAATATAATCTTAGTTTTAATGCTCTTAATTTTCCGAAGTTTTCTTAACATTACAATAAAATGAAAATTAATACATGTAAATAAATAATAAAATATAAACTTCTATATTATATTTTTACTTAACTAAGAGACTTGTTTTAAATCACCATACACTGACATTAATTCTGTTTTATATTTGATAGCACAACTTTCTCTATCTAGTTTGTGATTTGTACCAAATTGCTTTCCATGCACAATAATGGCATTTTAGGCAGTATTCTGGGATACATCTAATTTCTTATCATTATTTAAAATATTTCTAGAAGGAAACTAGTATTGCTAAAAAAAGAATGTTGTATTTTATTCTTCGCGTTTCGCATTTCCTCCATCTTTTAAACTTTCAACACCAGGATTCGAAAGTTCTTGAGGTTAATTATAATTGCTGTGAAAATATTTGAAGCTTTTTTGCTAAAAAATAAGCAGGAGGATATTTTATTCGAGAAAAGAAGTGCAATATATATTGCTCAACAATTTTATTTTCTTTTTATATTTTAAAATCAATATTCAGTGTTTAGCATTTACATCGCTTTAGTTTAGTTTGTTTGCTTGTCGCTCTACTGTTACTTATTCTTACGTAAGAGATAATTAGGCAGGAATTTACAATTCAAAATTTGAACCAGTTAAAATATTCCGCTTTAATAGGTATTGAATTCACAAATTGTTGAACTGAAGATTAGTGCTGTAAGTATTCAGATATTAACTCGGCTGCGTCAGTCTAGAGTTGCACAATATTCTCAATGCTACTTAATACAGCATTCATCCAAGATTAACGAATCGTTAATTGTTCATTGAGGTGTGACTGTCATCAAGTGCAATTGGTGAAACTTGAATTAGCACATACCTTAGTTTTAATATCTCTACAAATCTTTAATTTCGGATATTTCTTAATTAATGATCTTCATTTATGGGTTAAAATTAAAATCACAAACTTCCATCATTTCACTAAAAGATCTGGTAAGATATAAATGAGTCCTTTTTCTCAGCAAAAAACAATGGTGTCAATCCTGACCCAAAACTTCCTACATAACAAACCATAATAGTTTATAAAATTAAAGCAATTATTAGGTTGAATTGAACCGCATACACTTGTCTCATAAATGATGTGTTTTATAAATGAATTAATAAAAAAATTTGAGAACTTTCTTATTTTAAATAAATTATATAGATGAATTATAATCTTATGAAAAGATGAAGAATCTATGATTTGAACAGTTTCTCAGTAGTTCTTTAATTTCGGTCTCATGAATGACTTATTTATATTGAACTCATTGTTTCAAGATATTTTTCAGTATGCATTGTTTATTTATATTACATTTAGAGAAGTAAAGAATTTTATTATTTCAAAGGAGTACTTCATAAACACATCATTTCACACATTTTCAAATACACAAAGATTTTCTCTTTAATAACGTTTTATTTATGGTCAAAGTCTAGATTTGCTTCATATGATGTAGTCCAAGTGACTTTTTAAAGACATAGATTTACAAGTTAGATTTTGAATGGTTAGCATATTTGCTTACAGTTCAACAGTTAGTGAGTTCTTCTTGAATCATTGTAGTGATTTAAACTACACTTTAAACTGTAGGTTCTAGAAGAATCAGCACTGATGTCGAAAAAGTAATCGTGAAGCGAAATTTAAACCAAACCAATAAAGATAAATGCTTAAAAAGCCAATAAATGTTAAATTATTTTAGTAATTTGTTTTGCTTTTGATATAGTAGTAGAAGATATTGGTAACTCATCCATGTCGATTCATTAATGTTTAATTAAAAATAAAAGATGTTTGGTGGCATCAAATTAAATAAACACAAATTGCCAGAAAACCACGCAAAATAGGACAAACATGTAGACAATCAATCATGAGATTGAAGTTTTTAATATATAAATACCAAATTCTCTATACAGTTCTGAAGCTTTGAATAAGGTAGAATTTAAACTACCTAATTATGAATTGGAAATAAAGTATTAAATTTAGGTACTAAATATTAAAAATTCCGTATTCTTATTACATATCTTAAAGATAGCCCAATTTCTCATTGCAAAGTTTCTGGCATGATATATGTAAACAAATTTTCGCAAAGCTCATTTGTAAAGCAGAATATTTCTTAGACAACTCGCCAACTTTGTATTATATTTTGAATTTTGAGTTTTAGTAAATGTTTTTATTTTTCTTGGATGTTTTGACAAGTTCACACTTATAAAAATGGCTTTATATATTCCAATGTGTCTTCTTTTAATTTCTAATTTGAATACATGCTTTAAAATTTATTTAATTTTTTTTTTTTTTCAAATTAGTATATTGAATGAAAATTCTGTTATGATGGTAAATTATTTATTTCCTTATTCTAAATTTAATAGACTCCCCCATCAATAAAAATAGCAATGATTCTTTTATTCAAATTCATGCAAATAAAAAGTATACTATAAATTTTATTAATGGCTTAGCATCTTTTTCAAGTTTTCTTTTAGTGCGGACATAGAAAAAAAAATAGTAAATATTAAGTTTCAGTTTTGAATTCTTTTGTCAGGTATATCAGCATATTTTCATTAATTCGAAGTTAAACTAAACTCTTGAGCAAAAAGTGATCATAATACAAAAACTGAACCAAATCACTTACAGAAATTTGTAAATATAACAAATATGATTTGGTAATGCTTTGTTATTCGTTTTTTATTCGCACTACAGTCCAGGGAAAGCTTTAGCCTGGTGAACAATATTCCTCCAGACAACTGTATCCCTAATTTTAATTCTTCTCTTGGAGACCTTTAATATTTTAAGGTCGTTCAAGACATCATCAAACCACTTTTTCTTTGATCTACCTCTTGACCTATAGCACATGAACTTTCAATGTAGTATCTAAACCACTCATGAATTCAGTTATTCCTTAATGTACCCACACCCTGAATGACTCTGCGCTTTGATGTATCTTACTGTATTTTTATGAGTGATAAGAGAGTCCAGTTCATCATTAGTTCAAATTCTCAAGTCATGCTGGTAACCGAATAGTTAGCATTCTCGATTCAACAGTTCATGGGTTCGAATTCCACTTTAGGCTTGGAAGTGTGTAGTGGTTCAGAATCCACTTTAAAACGTTGGTCACGTTCTAATTAGCCCTCATGTATAAAAAATAACTGTTGAGCGACAAACCAAATTCTCCAACTATTATTAAACTGTAATGGATTAAATATTTTTATAACTATTTTCCATTAAAATATTAACAGTTTATTTATATCATCAAAATTCAAGTGTCGCATCCCTATAACATCACGGAACGAATAATTGTTGTGCAAATATTAGCTTATTTGATCTTTAGGGAGTATATGTTAATAACTTTTTTAATGCTTTGTATGTAGTGATTTAAATGTTTCAAAATATCATATTTCCTCAGGTGAACAAATTTTGCTGGCCATGAAACGAACCGGACCGGATAGCTTCACCAGCTGGATCATAGCTGCAGGATGTTGCTTCATCAACATGATGATGTTTGGAATGGCCAGATTATCTGGTGTCCTGTTCGTCGCTTCTGTCCCCAGATTTCACGTGTCGAGAGAAGCGGCTTCTTTTCCATACACCTTCTCTCAGTGCATTAGGAACACATCTGGTAAACTTATCAATTTATCTCATTTCTTATTAAAGTACACATAAGTAATTGATGCAATATCAGTGTTGGTTTGCAATGAAGTGACTGTGGTCACTGGTACGCGACAGTATATTAAGTTCTACGATAATGCTTCTTCTAAAGTGATATGTTACACGTTCAATTATATATTTACTTTTCATTTTATCTCACAATTATTTAAAACTGGAGCCTAAAAATAAAGCTATAATTAATCTACGTTACTAAAAAACTTAGTTGAATTGTTTAAATAAAAATCTTATCTGTTTTCCTTTTAAGAAATCGATGTTTATCAAATATTAATAAGTTTCAATATATTGTATTTTTCTTATAAATTTCTTTCCAGTGATATTATCTATGTTTATTTATAAATTACATTAAAATGTAAAATAAATTACTGTGTGTTGTGGATTTCCGTTCATTATCTTATGTTCCTTTCAGGTCCATTAGTTGGTTTTCTCGGCCAGAAATTTGGTGTGCGGGCAGTTACTTCTTTTGGATGCTTGCTGGCCGCTGTAGGAATAGGTACATGTTTCTTAGCTGAAAATATAGCCACAATTACAGGATTGTGGGGATTTTTGTTTGGTAAGCAGTCAAATGACATGGACTAATAAGAATTACTCATTTAAGAAATTTTTACTTAAAATATTACTCAAGTCAAATGTGTTTTTAAAAAACATTTTAATCTATATGTAAATAATATTTTTATGAACAAAATAATTACATATATGAATGCTATTCCAATAGTTGCTTTATCAAGTACGAAATAAACCATTCTGATAATAGGCAATTTTATAAAGAAAGTTTTAAAATCTCAGGATTTTTATAAATATTTTACCATTGATATACATATAAATACACTCAGGAACATTGAAAAAAGGACTTTAGTAAGCGAAGAATGCCGGTGAGACGTGTAAGAAGACATTTCGCACAGTTAAGCTAGTTTGAGAAGCGCTTGAGAACCGCATCTCAAACTGATCGACGCACCATGTTGCTCACCATGTCGATCGTTCAGAGTGTGCCGGCAGAACATATTAAGAGCAGTAGACACGAGGTGGTATCTACGTGCGGCGTACTGTGTCTGGGATGACCAGAAAGACGTCGAAGTGGGAGGATCGAGGGGTCGTGCGGCAATCGCTCGTGGATCCATAGAGACTCGTTCCTCGATACACATAAATATAGAGCCAGTTGTTCCACAAATTATTTTCAGACGTTTTGCAGAAGTGAATCCGCGATCCAAGCATCCGTTTCATGTATTGCAGTGTTAACACTGCAACATCGACGACTCTGTTTACATATGATAAATGTAATGATATATATATAGTCGCTCTTCGGACTTATCTCTGACAGATGTTCCCTCTCTTTGTTTTTTCAACAAAATTATTTTAAATTGATATTTTTACATGATTTTCAAAACCAATATTAAATGTATCGTAAGTATTATAGAATATTAATGTGCTTGTGTTATTAATTCATCTGAGAAGGTTATCTTATGAATCATAATTGATATATTTTTACAAAAATTTCGATAAATTTCTTGGCGAATAAAATTATTTTGTATTTTTACAAGTGCAAATATTCATCCTCATACTAAATTTTTTTAAATAATGTGACTATTTTAGACATGATACTTTTTTAAAATTCCAAAATTTTTGGTTGTAATATTCACAAAAAATCGGAATTTAAGTTTACAATATTTTTATACTTCAGTTTGCTTTAATAATGGTCATTAATCAATCGCATATAAGTAAAAATATTTTTCCTAATTTTAAGTGCTAAAATAATTAGAAGAAAGTGTGCCAAACAATTATTAAGATTTTATTTTTCCATTTCTTATTAAAACAAACTGAAATATAAAATTTGTTTCTTTTGTTAATAAACTTTACAAATAGAAAAATAGTCTTTAAAAAGCTAATAATTTTTTACGGAAACTTCTAAACTCTTAAAACTAAATTTATTTAAACCTTCGTAGCATCAAAAATTATTTTACCATATGTAACAGAGATTATTGTAGCTATCAATTACATGACTTTATTCATTATTTCAGGTCTCGGATTCGGTTTGGGAAATATTCTCTTACCTATTTCTATCAACCAATATTTCGACAAAAAAAGAGCTTCTGCATCTGGAATAGCATTTTCTGGAGCTTGTCTAGGATCTTTTGCTCTCCCACCTATTGTTGAGTTCCTGATAAATACCTATGGTCTTTCAGGATCTTTTCTGATTCTTTCGGGATTTGTACTGAATTGTCTTCCGGTGGCTTTGCTCTTGCGAAAGCCAAATTTTGTGATAAAATCCAGAAAACAAAATGCCATAGGAGGTGAAGAAAGGCAAAGTATTACTCAAGGTAAAACTGTTAGGCTCTATACTGTTGATGATCCATCATTGGCTTGTCATAACTCCCAGAGCAAAAGTCCTTTTCAATTCAAATGTGCAACAAATGAATATTATAAGGTACCTACGTTTCAAGAAAATACAAATGATCCAAGCAAAAATATTTATTATGAAGAACGAATGAAAAACCTTTCCTCACAAATGCTTTTACATAATTACTCTAATGACAATAATCAATATGTTTATGAAGCGGATGGAAAAAATAGCTCTAAAATAGGATTCGGTCAAGGAACTGCAGAATGTGGTATCTCTAATGTTACATCTAATAAAATGTGTCGTAGACCTGAAAACTCCTTTATCTATAGTATCCCTCGCAATTTCCATAACAGTGACTCTTACTCATACAACAAGACTTCATCCATGGAATCCAATTTACCATTAAGCAAAACAGACATTGATAAACAATATTCCAAAAGCTACGATGAATTGTATTCAAATCCAGGGTACCAACCAGATCTAGATGAAAATTTGAAGGAATATCGTAAGAAGCAATATGGTGAATCTCAATCTTTCACACCTTCAGATTCAAGTGTTTCAGGTAAAGGAGAAAATACTTCTGTATTGGCATCCTTCAGTGTCATTTCTGATCCTGTATTTATTCTCATAGCGCTCACAAATGCAGTTTATAGTGCCATGTTTGTGTGTATGATTACTGTCATTGTAGACTTCGCCAGAGACATTCACGTGGGAGAAGTGAATGAGAAATATATCCTTATGTCTTTATCAGTTGGTGACCTGATTGGAAGATTAGGCTTAGGATGGGTCACGGATGAAGGTTACATGACTAGATCAAATTTCGCTGCACTCTGTTTCTTTTGCCAAGGTGTGACAACCACCGTTGTAGCATGGTCTACAGGATTTTCTATGTTAATGGCGATGGCGGCATTATATGGCTTATCAGAAGCAGGGTTAATTGTGATATTCCCCCTTTTAATTGCAGAATTTATTGCGGAAGAAAAGCAAACGGTTGCTATTCCATCAAGCTACTTTTTGTCGGGGCCATTATGTTTAGCAGTAGCACCTTTAATTGGTAAGTAAATAACAATTTCAAATATGTAAACTTATCACAAAACTTACTAAGAATTTTAATATATGAAATCAAATCATTTTTCAATGGCATTGAATAGACGTATAACTCCATACCAAGTATGTAAATAGAGTAAAAGTGCATACTTGAGAGATGAGAAGTTCCAAAACAATATTGAAGTTAAGCAATCGTTTCTGCAACTTTTTGCTAATGATAAATGTATTTAAAAAAGTTTAATTTATAAATTAAAGAAAATTGAATGATAAGGAAACTTTTTTTCATTATCATCCATTTGTGAGTTGCTCAATAAGTGATAGCATATGCACTGTCTGCTGGGCTGGTTTTGTGACTAGAACTAAAAAATTAATGATTATCATAATATATACTAATTCGGTGGATTATTATTTTCTTTGAATACATTCATTGGTATACAATTTATAAATATTTACAAAAATAATCTTTGTATAAAAATAACTTCATTTTACAAACTTTAATAATGAAGCGAATGCAGCTGTAGTTATAAAATTCCCATGTAATAGGGTTTATTTACTTAAAAAGTAAATGTAAGTTTATTCGAACACAATTTAGCCCATGATGACATTTTAATTTAACCAGCTCGGTTTCTGTGAGGAGCTGTGATTGCCATTGGATGTCTGTAATGATATTGGAGAGTTACAAATAAAGATTGTAAATAGCTTTTCATTAGTCACATATTATGATTCCAAATTTAAAAAATAATTTAAAATAAGAGGTTCTAACATAAAACAGCCGATAGTGTCTGCAAACCAATGCTCAGATCATCAAAAAACTATAACTTTTGAAGAATCACTACAATGTATTGATCAAATAACGCTGTACAAATGATGACGAGATAACTCTTCAAGACTTTATTATTTCATCTAAAAGCTATATCAATATATGTTGTATATAGATTACTTCACGCTGTCTCAAAAAATAAGCAACAAACAAAAAATGGTACTAAAATAAAAACAATTTATTGAAATGCAATGAAATTTTCATTGGTTGTTGAATAGAAGAAAAGGCAATGCTGCGCAAAATAGAAAAAGAAAAATTATTTTTCAAATAAATAGTATAAACTGTAATGTCTCTAACTTGTGCTACAAAATGATTAATTACAAGTATTTATCGCCAGTAGAGGGGGACATGTGACCCCCTCTACTGGATGCTTGATAGTGGGGATTCCTATTTACAAACAGATTGTCATTAGTATTTAAGGGGATTTGCACAATTCTCGAAGAATATATATTCTTAAATACTTAAGATTTCGAGGAGAATTGCACAGGACCACTTCCAAATATACTCTATTGGGTTCGAGTCGAATGAATGTGCTAGCCATTATATTTTAAGCAGTGTTTCACGTTTCATGTATTAGTTGATAACACGATCTCTTTGTATTTGCACATTATCGTCCATAAGCACCACATCAGGGCCCATGTCTACCAAATATGGACGAATCTTTTTCCGAGGATTGCATCCCAATATTTAATTGCGGTTATTGGACCAGAAGTAAAGATGTGGATATCAATTATGTCACAGACTAATGTCCCTCTCAAACCATGACATCACTACGATTGTAGCTGAGCTTTTCGGGGATATTTTGATTTTGAAATAAAAATCCTGGGATTATCCAGATCCGTATCCTTCGTAAATCGTTGTTTATACAGAATAGGGTTTAATCATTATACAATACAATGGCTTACTACCGTAGTGACAAATGGATATTATTCCACACTGATTAATAGAGCTTTTCAGTGAGACTACATCAATAGCGTATAAATTGATGGTCATATGGAATGCAGTTGATTTTCATATAGCCCTCTGCAAATAGTTTGAATATCATTGTTTCAAATGAAACTGCAATGTGTTCGAAAAATATTGTTAGGTTGATCACATTCAATTAACATAAAGCTTGAAAATATAGATAACGGCCTTCGCTGGTGGTTGTAACTCTACGATGTCCACTACCAAGACTTCATGACACTGAATCTTTATTTTTACAGTGACTTTATAATCGGTTGATGATAGAATGATCGCAATTTAAGGACCAGGCAACCTTCAATGGTCGTTTTCCAGAATGGATTCTTCCACTTGTACTCTCTCCCCCAACGTCGGCATTTCGCAATGCTCATTTAATTCTGATGTGAACAACGTTTTCCTTTTATCTTACGTGTAATTTGCATGTGTTGTAGTAAGACACTGTTTTGCAGCACTATTTAGTGGCTATACTTTTAATTCAGATTTTTTTTTTAATTTAGAAATATTGAGCGCATTTTTCGAAATATCTGTTGTCCAAATATTTTTTTGTTCGAACTGGTAGAACAGTCCCTATGGCCATTTGAGTAATGGAAGTTTAACATCAATAACCCTATGCATTCTCAAATTGGCAAATTTCGAAAATTTAAAGGAAATAAAATTGATAAGGCTCATACCTTTTTTAAGTTTTTTTTTCAGCTGAGTCTTTTTCTTAAAACATTTGATAACTAGGCATTCAACAACTAAATTATTTCTTATATATTTAAATAGTTAAAAAGGCTATTAATAGAAAGGATACATTTTATTGTCTTAATATTTTGAATAAGGTGAACTACTGTGACAGCGATAGTGAAAATTCTATTTGCTATTTTTACAATAGAATCTTTCTTGTTAGCTCAAACATCATGAGAGACAAATCGAGGGGGATAAATCCATGTCATTCCACTTCGTAACAGATTTAAACATTTTTATAAAATTCGATTTGCCAAAGCAGTCTAATGAAAATGTCATTGTTTATCAATTTCTCGGTGTGCTCCAGGATGGTTGGTTTTATGGCACAAGGTCTCGGTGTGTTCCAGAACTTCATATGCTTACTTGAAATGGCGTTAAAGAACTCTGTTATTAATCAAAGTCACATGGAAAGAATAGACAGAAACGTTATGGTCTTATATAAAATAAAAGTGTAAAGGAAAACACAGAAAGAGTATAAATTGTTTTATTGCGAAGAAAAAAAAGATAAGAACTGATGTGTATTTTCAAAGATATTTAGCATTTCATGAATTATAACTACTATTATGGAGTTTCTTTCTATCAGGTCTATTTAAGAATTCATCAATTTTTTGTACAAAATATTGTACATGAGTCTCAGAATAAAATAAGCATGATGAAATAAATGAAATTTGAGTATTCATACGACAAGATTTTCGTACCTAAATTTGAAATTCAAATGGTTAAGTACAAATTTGTGTAATAAGATGGTGTTGAGACTAAATCATGCTGTTCGCAATCGTCTAGTATCTGGCATTATTGCCCTGAAGACCTATGTCCTATTGAAATCTGATATAGTGCAAGCATTTGTAATTTGGTAATCCCCCTTTTAAGAACCTTTCTCTGACCAGTAAAATAGCAACGGATTCATTTCCACTGGCTTTGGCCATAGATGAATAGATATCTATGTACGTGAAACGATACTGAATTGACAAATCCAAATTTCGTAAAAATTGGATGGGATCTACAGAGAGAAAATAACACGTACTAACTGTAATAATCCATGTTCAATGTCATTAGTGACCACATAAATTTTCTAATGTAATTAAAATTTCTAGACATTTTTCACCCTTTCAAGTTCCTCAAGGTAGTAACTGATTGTTCAACTATCTTCGTGATTCCTATTTCGAATCTAAATACTTGCGATGATTCGGGATCTATTTTAAACACTAAAACCCCCTATATCAAAATCTCAGCCTGTATAAAAAATTACTGCTGAACAACAAATCAATCTCCTCCACGTTTGCACTTAAAATTTGGGTTCGTAACATATTAAGTGTTCTTTGTGGTGATAAAATTATAAAGCATAACCAAATTAACATTTCTTAGTATTTTTGGTGATATCTGTTTCTTTCGGAGGTGATTTAGGTTTGACTCCTGACTTCTTAATTCGATCTAAGTTTTAATACAGAAAAGTAAGATAATGTTTTCTTTAAAGAAAGTAGATCACAACATTAAATTCTATTTATCTTCTTAAAAGTATATTCTGAGGTTTAATGTATTTTCCTTGATAGTTGATAAATTCATTCTCAAAGTCAGAGGAAGGAATCTAATAAGAAAACTACTTTTAAAAATATATAGAGAACATTGTTTCAATTCATAGATAGAAAACGTTTCATTCAGTATTTTTCCGCACCTGTACAATATGTGACTCAATGTCCTTCCTGCGAGATAACAGTAATCTTAAAATAAACACATTCACTCGTTAAATACGAGTGATCAAATAAAAAAAATTTGATACTCTATCAGAGACTTTCATTAAACTTACATTCCAAGAAAAAAATCTTAAAATATTTGTGCTAGATATAATCTTTTATGGATTTATTGAGTTTCTAAATTCCTTACAATTTCCTCGTTCATAGAACAAGTTATTCTTTTCAATTAATGCGATATTCTAAGCAATACAGTATATTATGGTTTTTTATTAAAATTTATTATAAATGCCTATTACAATTGTTTTCAAAAACCTGATTATATTTCAACCGCACGCTGTAATTTTTACGTATGTTTCTGAGAAATATAATGCAAAGTAATAAATTATTGCATAACATAATTATTATTGTGGAGCTCAGTTCAACAAAAATAAGTATGTAAGTAGTAAAATTCTTAAATAATATGAATATTAATGCACATATTGTAAATATATAAATAAGATTTCCAGAGGCATTCAGACTATTTTGTGATAATTTTCACATCTCTTTTTGTTATTGCCAACATTTTTTCAGGGGTATCTGCTGAATAGTTGGCGTTCGCTTCGATTCAACAATTCATAAGTTTGATTCTCAAATAGACACTTTAAATTGCACATCCTTGGTCCAGTTAGCTCTTATACAATATGTGAAAAGTGACCGAAAAGCCTCAACTAAACCAAACCCTATATTTTAGCTGAGATGGCTGTTGAATACTCTGACCATAAATTCAAAAGTTCATGAGTTTGATTCCCAACAAGTACATGAATATGTTGGTCTGGAATTCACTTGAAATTGTAGTTCCTGGTCCAACATGGTCCAGTCAATACTTGTAGGCAAAAAGGCGCTAAACAAAACCTCAAACTTTTTAGGAAGTTCCATTATATACTTTTTGCCTCATACATCCATCTACTTACCAGTCTGAGCTTCCCTCTGTACATCGAATATTGAATTGAAAGATACCATATAAATTACCTTTCATATAAAAAAAAATTCGTGTTATTTCTATGAATAAAAAATGAAGAATGAATAATGCCAAATGTACCTTAAAGTTTATTTTTAAACGAAAATGCTACCTAAAAAAGCAAAGATATGATTTAAAAATATCTATAAATCGTTAGAACTATAAATTTCTCTGTGTTTCTCTGTGGATATTTTAATTTTTCTCATTAAAAAAATGCTTTCCTTTCCAAGTATAATTTGACAAAATACGTAACACATTATGGTTACTAGTAGTTAATGTACTAGAACAATATTTAACTTTTAACATAAAATACATTGACAATATCGAGAAATTTTGATATCAATGTAAATTTATTGAAGTTTATATTAATTGGAAATGACAATATATGATGACTGGAAAGCAACCCGCATTAAACTTAAAAAAATTAGGAACAGCAAAAATTACGGAATAATAAAATAATTCATTAAGTTGTAAAATTTTTAGTACAAATAATAGTCGTTTGTCATAATACAAATACTAAAAGATGGTAATAAAATAATATTGTTTGCACTGAGCTTTTATTAATTCTCTTATTAAATTATACTAACCTATTTAGTAAAATTTAAAAAGAATTCTAAACTATATCAGTAATTCTTTAAAATTTGATGAGAATAACAACTTTTGGACCTCTCGTATTTATAAGGTACTTTTATATACCCATGTTTATTTATAATTTAAATACTCCGATTTCCAAAGTGTACACTAACACAAATTATCAGATTTCTTTGCCAAACAGTTTAATTTTTCAGTCTTCTAAAAAAGAAGATATAATTTTAATCAAAAAAGTAATCTTTTTCATTGATTCTTTAGTATATATTGTCTTTAAATACATATTTTAATGGAATATTTAGAATTCAGACTTTCGTCATAATGTACACATTTATCAACTAAATTATTGTACTTGTGTGTATACTATTGTATTAAAAGTTGAAAATATAAAATTAATTAAAAATGTGTTTCTAGGTTTCTTCAGAGATGACATAGGATCATATGACTTCATATTTTACGGTATGGGTGTCATATCCTTTGTCTGTGCCTTTTGCTGGTTATTGGCGCCCTGCATTGCTCGTTGTCAGAGGTCAACATAACTGTTTGCCTTGCTTCTTATACGGATTTCTAAAACTTTCGCCTTTGATAAAGGTTCAGAAATAGCAACCACTTCGCGAAATAAAATTGAATACAAAAGATCACAATTATCAAGATACTAACTGTTGGCACCATTCACTGCTATAATCAATGGAAAACTTGTGAGTGTTGTTACTGAATAAATGGATTTAGAGTCTTCGTATTTGTGTTATGGTCTTCAGAACAGTCATGTTTGCTTCAAGTTCAGAAAGAAAAATCAAATCTGGACGTAAAATAGAATGAACGACCAGAGCTAGTGAGATAACAGATACTGTAATTTATAATAAACGCAAAAAAATGCGGCTTTAGTTATTGAATAAATGAACTTTAAGCTGTATATATACTTGCGATATTTTATTCCATGTTCAAAATTAGAAATAAAAGTCACTTGGGTATAGATTGGTCATGTGATCAAATCAAGGCAGAAGATATTGGAATTTACAAATCTTTGATATTAGTGGATACTTTCTATCTTATTTTTATAATTAAGTTATCATATATTCTTTAGTAAAATATAAATGCTTCGTAAATGTTTTGAATGCATAAATAAAACTTTACAAATACTTAATTTATTTGAAAATAAGTAATCACTAGTTCAATATTTAAAAACTTTAGTATTTTTATCAAATAAAATAATGAATGAGAAATAGCTTATATATTTCGCGAAAAACTTTCTTCTGCATTCATATCTATAAAACCAATAAAATGCCTTTAACTTAGCAAGTTAATCAACTGCAACCTCTTGTTTGTTTGTTTGTGTGTGTGTGTTGAGTACGAATTTAAAAGATTTTAAGTTTTAATGTACATGTAGTTTTTTACCATAGAAATATAATAAAAAATTATATGGTAATTGAAAATTTATATATTATCTGTTTATAATTTCTGATTCATAATATGTATATAACTAATAATAGAACTATATAATTAATTTGCTTTAATGTCTTTTTATCATATCATTTTCAATTATTTATTTACATGTTTTCTCACCATTATGACAAGTTTTACAGCCTGTGTAAAAATTACTTTTTAAATACTTTGAAATTTTTAAAAATGTAAGGCTATGTGCAAACTGTTATATTAAACTGTCATGTGAAGAGCCTTCATATTAAGAGCTATAATTGTTGTTGAACTTTCCGGGAACCATTAAGGTCGCATTTTTTAAAGAATGTAGATATGGTTTTTATATATGTGTTCTAATTAAATTATATCCATTTACTTAAAAATATATTCTATTTGCTTTGAATAAATATTTAAAAATTTTTTAATAATATGTTTACTTATTTATTGAAATTCCTTAAATTTTATAAACTGACAAATCTTATAATATTTATATAAAATTTGATGTTCATAATGATTTTTATTTGAACTTTTTTGTGACTGGCTTGATATAAATTTGAAATTGATAATGAGTTTAAATTTATCTAAATTTTAAAAATATAAAAAATGTTACTGAAATAAAATAAATGTTTTTTGTTAATCTTAATAATGTTAAATAATTTTTTCATAATTTTAAATTTAAAAATATTTTTAGAACAGTTATCGAAAACAATACACAATATGCAATGAATTGTATTATTCAATGCAATTCCTTATCATGAATACAAAAATAACCACTGATTCATTTTGTACCTTTCTGATGTTCTAACTCTACATAATAATGTTGATAACCAGGACATTTATATTATAACTTCTCAATTTTGAATCCAGTTATCTTACATTTTCCGATAAATTATAAATATTTTAATTCTGAAGAGACTATTTTTCTCAGATTGAGAATACAAATAGTTCTCTAAATTATAATTTCTTAGAAAATAAGAGTAAAAAATTCCATGTATACTTTTTTGCTTAAAGACAAAATCTTTAAAAAAATATAAATTTTTACAAAGTCTTTATTGCTATAACAAAACTAATGTATAACTGATACGATAGGAATGTTTATATTCCTCATATTTATTTTAAATATGGATACGAGATTTGATTTATTACAGAATCTCTTATTGATGACTTAATAGTTTACATACAATGTTATATTCAAGATGTCTGGACCTGATAATTTTCGTTCTTTGAAATAAAAGATTTCAGATATTTCAATTGAAAATTGTCAGTCGATAATTTTAAAAATAAGTAAGTATTTGCTTCCTGTGATACCACACAGTCAAAAAATTCAATGTTGTTGAAAGATTTTTAGACACCGTAATTCCCAAAAAAACTTTCGATAGGTAATTAATATTCATTTGATTTAAAGAAAATAGTGTGTATAACTATCTGAACTGGTAAGCTTTTGTCAGAAATGTCGCATATAAACAATAATTAAGATTAAATCTGAGAATTCTTTCTTCTAAAGTATGCTTTTATCATTAGTCTAAGCTTTTAGTAGTGGAATTTGATTGGTAAATTTAAGAGAAGGTTGGGAATATTTGAAGCAAAGACTAAAATTTTTATCCATAGACGTATATAGGGTTGACGGAAGAGTAACATTTATTGATATACATTGTAAAGTTTTTCGTAATTTAAAAACTCTTTCCATCAATTACAAGATTATTTATTTTTAAGTCTTGTTGTCACAGTCTAATTTAAAAATTTTCTTTTGCTTCAACATACATGTTCCTGCAAGTTCGATTAACAATTAATGTGACCTTATTAAATAATGAAAAAAAATCTTCATAACGTTTTCCTGAAATAAAAATTAGTTTTTGTCTTTAGCAATGTAAAATTAGAATATCTGTTTCTTGATTTTGTAAAGTATTCTTTCCATAAGTTCAATGCATATTTTAATATAATGGAATTAACTTAAAACTTCTTTCCTTCTCGTTTTTATTATATTTAAAAAATTAATATAAGTTTATTCTTATTGAAAGTTTCTTTACAAATGATTTGGATTTTTTTTTAGCGTAAGAACTTAAGTCAAATTGACAGCAAATAAAGTAGTATTTCTGCATATTTCACCTGAAGTAATGGCTCTACTTTTTTAACTTTTGAAATTACATTTTCAAAACTTTAGACAGCAATTTCCTCTTAGTTACATATTCTATGACGAAAAATAAATAATTTTAAATTTCGTTTGTGGTGAGTTTAATTATAAAAGCAATTGTCTGCTTTCATATGGCTTAACTTAAAAATGTATCTTTTGATACATTTTTAAGTTAATTTTTCTTAAAAAGAAAATATTTTTCTTTTTTTTTTATATATATATTAAAAAAATTAAAAAAAATCATTACAGAAAAGACAATATTGCATTTTATTAGCTATGCTCTCTTAATTTTCGGAGTTTTTTTTTTTTTATTGCAAATACAATACGTATTCCTGGTGTAAGTATTTTGAAGCATTAATAAAAACTAAGTTTAATCTATTTGTATCTTATTTATTATTCTTGTAAAACTTACATTTATTTTCACTAACAAACAAAAAATCGTGAAAAATATTTAACATTCAGCTGGAAATGAAACTTTTGCGCTGATAATCAAAAGCTCAAATTCACAAATTTAAATTCAGCAAGTCATTACATATAATTGATTATTTGGAAAAACATGCAATAATACATTAAATGCGTGTAAATGATAGAAATAAACGCAAAAAAAAATATCTTGTATTCCAAAAATAAATGAACTATGTAAATAACGATATAATAAACTATATAAATGCTGCGAATTTCGAATTGATATTAAAAAGTAAATTAGGTAAATTTATCCTTCTAAAAATGCAACTAAAAACGCTTTAGTAATATTCAATAATACGCTACGTAAACTTTGAGAACTTCATATACGGAAACATTAGAAATGCTTCCTCATTTAACAACAATTTATTATGCATTTCATACAGTATGTTTTTCCACATTTATCTTCTCTTCATTACCCCGATATTAAAAAATGTTTAAATAAAGTATTGAATATTAAATAAAGCTAGTTTAAATACTGATATATATTTAAGAAATAGCCTCTTATATTATAAATAAAATAATAAGAAAGATATCTTGATGATACTCTAGAACACGTTAGACAGTAAAATTTCAAGCTTACTTTTAATAAAGTTTACTTTTCAGTTCAGTTAATTCTACTGCAAATCATAAATTTACATATCACTGTAAAAAAAAAATTAAAAAGATAACGAGATATGTAACATCGCTCTGATGCAATTAAACATAACGTAATTTAAACTAACATTTTTTTTCTAATTTTCTTGTATTATATATTACGTAAGATATATAATTGTAAATAATTATTTTAATTTCATCATTTTGGTTTGATTTTTTTCGTTATTCAATAAAAACTTCAAAATAGTGATATTTATTTTCACTTTTAAATGCTTTATAAAACGAGTAAAAATTGGACATCAATTTCACATAACTCAATGGTAACTTATTCAGTTTCCCAAATGATAACTCCTACAATATTTCATCACTCAGAGTTTAATGTACACAGTACTCAAAGATTATAAGGAGATCTAACTACCTAAATGTAGCCCATGAGCCTCATTTGATATCTGTAACTGTTTTGTGCAGTCCGCAAAAGTTTTGGAAATATATAAAAGGATTACAATCTAATTTTTATTGCAATGTTTATGATAAATAACTTAAATTTTGGCATACTTTATCCACGTACAATTTGATACTGCGTAGTGCATGGCCTATCGGTTGAAGGTCATTGTAAGGCACATTTTAGAATTTACAGAGTAAATTGAGTTCCAGGAGAAGTTTTCAAAGAAAGTGGGTCATATTCACGTTTAGCAAGATAGAAAACTCGGATAAATCCCAAACAGCAATCATGACAGACATTCATCCAGAAGGTAGAACATTTACTTTCCGTTGCTCATCACTTGCTGGGATTGATACTGGGAACTTAAGCTTTGAGAGCAATATCGTATCACTGGGCCACGATCCGCCCCATCCAAGCATAATTTACAAAACATCATTCAACGAATCAAAGTTTACCCTTTACCGTTCAGATGGCACGGTCTGGGTCTGGTTACTGTCAGGAGAACGTCTCCTGCCAGAATGCATTGTGCCAACAGTCAAGTTTGGTAGAGGTGGAATTATGGTCTGGGGATGTTTCTCTTGGTATGGACTGGGACCCATGGATTCATGGTAAGCTCAACGCCGATGTCTACTGCACCATTTTCGATGACAAAGTGCTTCCTACGTTGTGCCAGTTTTACGGGTTGGACCCCAGTTACTTTCAGGACGACAATGCCAGTTGTCATGTTTCGAGGTTAACCAAGGCTTGGTGTGATGCCAAAGGAGTTCATTGAATTGACGGGCCTACCCAGAGCCGAGACGTGAACCCTATCGAGAACTTCTGGGATGAGCTGAATCACCGAATTAAGGGGTTGCTACCCGTCCAAAATCGGTGAAGGAACTTGTATGCCTACTCCAAGCCGAATGGAAGATGTAGTGATCCCTTTCTCTCGTCCTTAATTAGTAACGGAAATGGCATTTCCCCTCTAATTTACTTATAAATGAAATGGGCTAATTTTTTTCAAGTATAATATAATTAATCGTATACTATGTAAATCGTCTCAATCATTTTATTTGAATATATGTTTATCAGTATGTAATGACTCATATATATTCTGATTATAAGGGAATGACCTTAAGTAATTTAGCATTATTTGAAACGATGGAACTGAAAAGAATTAAGCTAAAATAAACTAAAAAAAAAAAATAAATGTATCCTAAATTTAATATTTGGAAGGTACCA
>JAPDSC010015798.1:38726-48927 GCA_026290005.1 Latrodectus geometricus | reverse complement strand
TTAAAAAGTACTTTCTTGCTGACGACAAACTGATATCAAGTTACAAGAGGGTGAGGGATCCATTTCAAAATACTCCTGAAGGACTCTCAATCGAAGAGGAAGAAATCTTTATAGACTTCACGGCAAGCGGCGAGACCAAAAGACAATTTAGTAATAAATCACTCTTTGAATTTTGGGCAGGAGTGGATGATGAGTTTTCTGCACTAAAAACAAGGGCATTTCGCATTCTACTACCATTTTCAACATCTTACCTTTGTGAAACGGGATTTTCTGCGGTGGCTTCTTTGAAGACAAAATATAGATCTCAGCTAAATATAGAAAAAGAATTGAGAGTGTCTATTTCTAATATTAAACCCTCCTTCGAAAAACTTTGCTCTGAAAGACAGGCCCAAGGAAGTCACTAATAATTATTAAATTTGTTTTTAATTTAGTAAGTTGTTTTAATTTAATAAGTTAATTATTAAATATGTCGAAATGTATTTTGTTTTGTATGTGTGTGTGTGTGTTCTTTCCTTTAAGTCACTTAATCAATTTTTTTAAATAACTTTTTCTCTTGGATATGATCGCGCCCCTCTAGGGGGTCGCGCCCCCCAGGTTGAGAATCACTGAGTTAATGTGTTAAATTTATTTATGATAAAATCTATCTTATAAGCATCTCGTATAAGAAAAACAATTGCAAGCTCGTTTCTCTCATAGATAAATTTAATTTGTAGCTAATAGTAGTTTAAATTATAGCAATATTTATAGTAAAGTTATATTTACAGTATTGTAATACTATAAATATAATTATAGTATAGTAATATGCTCTTATTAGCAAAGATTCAATAACTGCCTCCAGGATATAAAATGAATGAATTCAGGAAGATCACATGGAACGTTGTGTTCATTTCATTAGTTCGCTGTCATTAATAATCGAGACGACGAACTTGTTAACCTTACTTTTATCACTTTATTAATTGTTATCCTTACTTTATTATTTAATAAGGTCATGGACTTTATGAATTGTACTGCCACTCACCTCAACCCCAGGGTCAAGAAATAAGTTCGTTTCATAAACAGTTAGAAGACATTTACAAAAGTGTGAATAGATGAATGCATGGTCACTGCTCTAAATAATCGGTGACCATGCATTCAGATATTCATCAAGTTATATGACAAACAAGAGAGCCTTCAGTAATGTGATTGAAAACGAAGATGGAAACTGAATACCATGTTTCCAGGCAGACACTGGTTCTTTTTACGGAATCATGATGACTGCTTCCATATTTTGCTGCTTAATAGAGAACGCAATGTCTCAACGTATATTTAATTACGCCATATTGACCTTTCACTTAAAATGCTGACAAAGAATGCCAGTGAACATATATTTTTGTCTCCTTTTACTCGAAATGATATTATTTTGAGGGGTGCCTGTTACATTTCTATTGCATTAAGATCCATTGCTTTAACCTCATTCGAAAAAAACTGAACTCTAAATTTCAAAAGTATAACCCACAATCATATGAGGGCAGTATTGTACATACTTCTTTGATATAGAAAATGTTCACTTGCTGTCTTGGCTAGCATATTCTCTAGATTTTTCCATTAGAAAATCTTTTATTTATGGTAGTCTACTGACTCATTATTACACAAAAGGTACTACAGTGAATAAATAATGAAATCGTGTTGAAGCTACACTGTCAGCTTTTTTTGACAATTGATTTTACCAAACTTGGATTAATCATCTGAGAATCAATATTGCACTTGCTCCTCTAAAGCATTATTTAAGTGACTTTTTCACGCATTTCATTGTAAATATATAAAATATTATTTGTACAAAAAAATAATGGAAGTTACTTTAAAATTAAAGTAACTTTAATTAAAAGTAAATTATGTTAGTATTGAATGAAATTCTGGGAAAATATCAAAATATAATTTTCAGAGTTTATTACAAATTTCTTTTCATCAATACCCATTCATTTGTGCTAATTATTAATTCTGCCTAATGAAAAATGAAACCCGATCACAATACAACACATTTGACTTGTTTCTCATGGAAATACTGCCACTGATGTGTTTGGTGATTTCAAATGAGACTGATTATAATGATGTAATCAAGTGATTGAAATTTTCTTTTATAATTTTTCTTGCAAACCTTACCAGTGAGGATTCTATCTAGTGTAGTTAAAATAAATGCATATTTTGGTTTGTCAAGGATTTCGAATATCAAAATATAACTTATATTTTGTTTATATTTCAAACATAATATTAACTAAATATTTATCAAAAGCTATGTATTTGGAATAACTTTCATCACAATTAGTGTAAGTCATAAGAAAGCTACAGAGTAATCAAATTAGTTTTGCTTTTTAACTGATTAAGTTCGAACAATAACGATTATTTCTCGTATAACAGTTCTTCAAAATGGAAATGTTTTTAAGTAAAAGCGAATAAAGGGAAAAGAGGCAATTTTTTTCTGAAATTTAATACAAATAACAAATTTCATTCAAACTGTTTTAAACAAAATAGAATTTTTTTTTTAGTTTTGGATTTTATTTTTTATTTTCTTCAGCAGCCTACAGAGACACCAACACCCTTTTACAGTTACTTAAATTTTTCTGAGAATCATATGGGCATAGACCTTGCGTGGCAACGTCATATTTATGATTGTTGTCTTCGCATGTTGATAAGTAATGCGATGCATTTTATTTATGTAGCTACCGTCATTCCACCCTATTGAAAGAAGTAAATTAATTTAGTAGCTTGTAAGTGTCATTTTGAGTTAAATTATTGTAAAAATAAGAATTGTAATATATTTTTATTGGTAATACTAACATATGAAAATGTTCTTTTCCGGGCACCTGTTATTGAAATTGTATTGAAAATTTAACATCCTTCACATATTTTCAAGAAGTATATGCTTACAGTTAAGTTATAAACTATCGAAATAATTTTCTTCAATTTATATCTATATTTCGTATATTTTCTTCGTTAACTTATGAAAGTCGTCGCAAAATTATGTTTCCAGAAATAAATTATTATCATTTATAAAGTTGATTTATTACTAGATCTCTTATAATATGAAGAGAAATAATTAATAATTCTGTGAAAATTATAGAGTGTATATCATTTAAAAGTTTGTATTATATTAGGAACAATAAATTATTGCTGACTGCTTATATAAATTATTTATCACAATGTTCTGAAGAAAATGAAGTTTTCAGGCTTTCTAGCATCAAATTAATAATTTTAAAAACATTTTTTTAGCAGATTTCAAGCTATCAAAAGATAAATAGGTAAGCAGCAAAATATTATGGTGTGTTTGCTGTATATGTTCTAATTTCCACATTGAATTTAAGTATTTTCCATGTTGCTTTTGTGTAATATTTTGAAATGAAATTCAAAATTTAATGTAGTTGGACAGTTATTTTTTAAGATTAAAATTTACTTAATTTTTAAATAAGAAAAAAGTTTTTAAGAATTGTATAAACTTCATCCCAAGAAGTAAATATCAGAAAAAATCACAATAAGGTATAAGTTACATTTTGTGTCACTAACTTGTTAATGCACAGCATATATTTTATTCGAAGAAATATGCAATGTGTTTCTGTATAACAAATCACTTATAAGAGTTATTTATGCTAAATTTTATGGATGAACGTAAAATCAATTTTTATGAAACATAATTATTAAAAACTACATAATTGTTATAAACATTTCAATATTTATTTTTGAATTTAACATATTAAATAAAATAATGATGCAGTTCTTATTCTCTTGCATTTTATTTCCACAAAAAATTTCAATTATTATTGTTTTAGCAAATTATGTAAGTATTTTACTTAAAATGTGTTAGATTCAGCTTTGCATGATATTTAAAATGAGTGACTTTAGTAAATTTACTAAGAATATTGCATTAATGTATATACTCTTCTACACAATGTGCTTGAAAATTGTTTTAGGAAGTTAATTTGTAATTTTTTTTTTTTTTTTTTAAGAAAAATACCTTTAAAATTTAAATTTATGGACATTATTCTATATTGTCAATATCAAGCAAATTGGTCTGTGTTATAATTTACCTTTTTTGTTGATAAAAGAATTTATAGAATTTTATGATTGTCTCATTCTAAATAAATTATTTTGTTATAGGTAGAACATCACAAAATGTTTTACTGATCTCAAAATAAGTTTAGATATTTTCTGAAGTTTTCATATTTTTTTCTTTGAGTAAATATATGTATTCTTTGAGTAAATATATGTATACATATAGTATTTTTTATTCATATACATATAGTATTTTTTTTTTATTTAAGATCCAAATTTTCAATAATATGTTACATCAGTATGTGTACTTTGAAAGAGGAAGAAACTACAGAATACCAAAAATTCTTCATTTATAATAATTCTAGTTCATTAGCATCTCTAGGTGACATTTAAAAAACTGACTCTGAAAAAAAAAATGATTAATTTGGTCTATAACTTGTAATACCATGTGTACTTAATTTCAATAGAACCCAAACATTTTTTTGAGCTGAGCTGGTATCTAAATATCCTTTTTGGACCTTACGCCACAAAACCCACCCAACCAACCAACCTGGTATCTAAATAGTTAAAATTTTAAAAAATTATCAAAATTTTAAATATAATCAAAAACAAATTTTAAAAATTTTATAGTTTAATGTCTACTTTAATCATGGTTTCATTTATTTGTCCTTTCTCAACAGTAGGTTTTGGTTGAATTAGCTCTCGTTTGCAAAACATTTTATTGGTTATGAGTGTCAACTAGACCAAACTTTTTTTTAATTATTTCTCCATTTGATTTTAAGATATATCATGAAAGATTAGACATTTAAAACACTTAGTTCTTTTATTATTATCCATATAAGTAGCAAATTTTTTTTTTCTTTTTTTTTAACTTTATTATAATTTTGCTTATATAAACCATCTTATTGTGATATAAATACATATATAAATTTTAATAATGTATGAAATCAAGATTTTTATATTTTAAGAAATTGCTAAATAAGTGTTGAATGCTTATTAAATCTAATTGAGAATATGATATATTTTTAAATTATCAGCCTTTTTCTTTAACTTTTATAAATATCTTATGCATAAGTCACTTTTATGTCCTTAGAATCTTCCCATTCATATCTATTTTATTTACAATTAAATATAATGATTAAACTCCTGGGAATGATTAATGCTGTATTTGGCAATTTGGCATATAATTTTTTATTTGATTTTTTGGTTATGATTGTAATAGGAAATTATTTGGTTGTGAGTATTTATTCTTAAGTATTTTAAAACTTCTCATATATATATATATATATATATATATATATATATATATATATATATATATATATATATATATATATATATATATATATATATATAAAGTTGAAGGCTTAGCATGCTGAAAGATGTGGATACTTCTATAGATATATTACTTTTACTTCTTTTGGATTCATTTGTGGCCTTTTCAATAAAATTTTTACTTATCTTCCTTGTTTGATCTCTTGATTTCATATATTATTAATTTTTCCTTTAATTCATGATTTTTTTTTCTATTATATGTTTATTAACATTTAGTAGTTCTTGATTTCTTCCCTTTTAAAAGCTGATTCCTGACAATTAATGTTGTCATAAGAGGTTTTAACCTATTAGCTATAAATTATAATGAAATAGAACTAAAATATTTGTTTTAATAAAAATAAAAATTTTATTAATTTGATGAGCTAATAATAAGTATTTTAAAAAGTTCATACAGTAGACTAAAAGAATGTGTTATTAAGTTATTTGTATAAAACTTTTAAAAAACCAATGTTTGATTTTTTGTAGGGACAAAGAAAAACATTGTTTTATAAATTTTGGTATTTGTTTTGTACATGAACTACAAATTATATTTTAAAAAGCGTTAAATGTGATTTGTTGTTCATGCACTAGACAAAAACGAAAATTTATAAAGCAATGTTCTTCTCAATCCTTACAAAAAGTCAAATGTGATGGCTTAAAGATTGTGCTTTGGCTTTCAGTTCAACTATTTGTAGGTTTGAATCCATTTTAAATCTCGGTCATAGACCAATCAGCCCTCTTGTTAAGTGATTGAAGAGTGCTAAAAAATCAACCTGTGCTCCCAAGTTGATTTTGTTATAAGTTTGTTCGAAGATGAAACAAACCAAAGGTTAATGTGTCTTTAAAATGATACGTTTTTATATATCTTTAAAATGATACTTTTTCATATATCTTTAAAATGATACTTTTTCATATATCTTTAAAATGATACTTTTTCATATATCTTTAAAATGATACTTTTCCATGATAAATGGATATTTTTCACCAATGTTGAACACAATCACTAGTAGAATCATCAAAAAGGTAAATATTTGAAATATTATGATTTTGAAAAGGAATTAACAATATTTATCTGTGGAAAAACAAGTATATATGATATTTTTACTGTTAATGGGAAAAAACTCAATTAGAAATTTTGATTTTCTTCATATCACTTTAAAGCAAAAGATATGTATGTTTAATTTACAATATATGTTAATTTATTTATTTTTTGGTTTACTATTTCTTAAATATTGTTTATTAATATTGTTGCATACTTTAATGTGTATTTGTAAATTTATGTTCAAGGTAAAATTCATTATAAAAAAGTAATTGAAATCTAATATTTAATTCTAGTAATATTTAATGAAACAATATCAATGTGACTACAAAATAAAAGTTTAATAGGGATTCTTAATCATTATTTTAGGAACAGCTATAGAACTGATATGGCGTAATATTTTGTACCAAAGCAGTGCAATGATAGCCAGCTTCCTAAAAGCAGCCATTATCACTTAAAGTATTGAACCGTTTTCATGGTGGTATACCGTAAAGAGCCAAATAACTTAGATCCAAAAACCGGAACTACGGCTGCTCAGTCTGTTGAAGAGACCACAAATGAAGCTGGGAAGACTACCAATGCCATTTCTCAGATGGCACCCCGAGCCATCCTGATATCAAGACCCAACTCTCACCCATTTCGGGAGAGGGACCTAGTCCTTGATCAACCTATCAAAGTGGGTCGTTCTGTTGCTAGGTGTAGACCAGCACTGAACAATGCCATCTTTGATTGTAAAGTTTTATCCAGAAACCATGCTTTGTTATGGTATGAAAATGGAAAAGTAAGTAAACATAGTTATATTTATTTAATATTTTAGTTAATCTCTTTATGTAGACTTCTATGATTTCTATTTTGTACTGTGTAATTGATGTCATATTTTTTTTTTTTTTTTTTAAATGAAATTTCAGAAAATCTTTTGAATTTAAGATTAATTGTATGTCAATATAAATATGTCTTGAAAGATTATTTGTTGGATGTTATTGTTTAAATTGTACTTAAATTTGACTTATTGTTTGTTTGTTTTTTTTTTTTTTTTTTTTTGTGTGTGTGTGTGTGTATAATCCGCAGTGGCGAATAATCCTTGGCAATTTTTCAGATTAACAATCAAAATTATATACTGCTGATAATGTGGTATCACATAAAATAATAAATAAGTATAATTAAAAATATTATAAATTGTCCTGAAAAACATTTATTTGGATCTATTTCATCGCAAAATGAATGAGCTGAAGGCTCCCAATTGATCATCAAGAGCAATAATTCCTAGAAGATTCTAGTGAAACTTATTGATTTTTAATATTCAGTAACTTTCAAAAGAAAATTAGACATATTTTAAAAAGAAAATATATACATTTTCTTTTAATTAAATAAAAGAAATGGATTATTTTTTAACTGTGCATGCTTTGTTATTACATTAACACTTTGTTGCCATTTTTTCTTTTGCCTTCTTTATAACTTTTAGCTTAAAATCGACTGTGTGACTTATACATTTTTGCTTCCACATGATAATATACAAACTTGAATATTTTTTCAGAACAAAATAGCTCAAGTCATGGCAAAATTTGAAATGACAATATAGTCAATAGCAACTGTAGTCTTTCTAAGAAACCTAAATCATTCTTGAACTCTTGAATGTAGTTAGACATAATTAATTATAGCTGAAATAATGGTTCATGGCACCATCTGTTATTTATTTTATGAAACATGAGCAGCATTTCTTTATCAGTTTATCTGTGGCTACGTATAATGCGCATGGTGAAATTCAAAATTTTTTTAACACATTATCTGCAGACTATGCACTGAAAAATTTGGTAATTATTTTCATCAAGGCTCTATCATAGCTATTATTTATTCTTATCAATATTAACTGACTTAAGTAAAAAGTAAATTTGTTTGCTAAATATTATAGAAATTAAATCTGCTAAACTTAAAAAAACATACTTCCTGAAATTCGTTAATTTTAATTGACATACATTAAATAAAATAAAAAAAACACAAGGATTTATTGATACGAATACAATCAAAAATTGAGCATAAATAAAATTATTAAATAATTAATTATCAGTGCAATGTTTTAATGAAATGTTATCTTATATTAAAAAGAAAAAGATATATTGATTACTAAAGCACAAATATTCTTACAGAAACTTGAAAGAATTTTAAAGAAAATAAACCAAAATTTAGAAAGAAATATCAGGAAGTCTAATTTCTTTAATTAATCTTAATTTGTTGGAGTAGATTGTTCATATTAATAACATTTTTGGTGTTAATTAGAATTAAAAAAAATTCATTGATTTTGTATTATACTCTTATAAAAAAAATTGCTTGAATTCACTGTGTCAAACTTTTTTAGTCATTTCTTATCTAAAATGAATGAATGTGGTTTGTTCATTATAAGTATATTTATATTAATATTCTTATCTATTTATCTGTATTCTGGTCCAGTTTTCTCCTTTATTTTATGCAAATATCCCATTTATTGTTTATTTTTAAAAGTTTGAAACACTAGCATCATCAATAAGATATATCCTGTCTTTTTAGTTCTATCTTCAAGACACAAAGAGCAGTAATGGAACATTTGTTAACAATCAAAGACTTAGCAAGGGCTCTGAAGAGTCTCCTGCACGAGAAGTTTGTTCCGGTGACATAGTACAATTTGGTGTAGATGTAGTTGAAAACCCCAGAAAAGGTAAATATTTGTCCAAGATTAAATTTGAATTATTTAGTTAATTTATAGTCTTCTAAATCAATCTCTTTTATATAGTTGTCCATGGCTGTATTGTTGCTACTCTTAAATTATATCTACCTGATGGAAAAGAAGCAAAAGCCAGGTATTCCTTTAATTTTGAGGTTTTAAAAAAATCTGAGAATTGGTTTTTGAATTTTGATGCTAATTAATAAGCATACATTTTTCTAAATTTTTTAAATATGACGCAATGCATAGTTTATATGTTAAATCATAGTCCTGTCCTTTATTATTTGTTTCAAACAAATTCCTTACTAGGATTCTCAGCTTTTAGAAGTTAAATATTTTACTAAATTATAACTATTTTACTAACATTCATATTGTTGCTCAGACAGTCTATTTCTTAAAATATATAAGTCTTACTTTTAAAATTCAAACTATATACTTACAGAGATGTAAATATTAATTTATTTAAGGAATGCTAAATAATAAAAATGCATAAGTACTAAATATCTCTGAGTTTCATTGGATTTATAGTTAATTACAATTAAATCCTTCAATTATGTTATATATAAACCTTTTAATTATATATTAGATTTAAATAACAAAACATAAGCATCTCATTTAAATCATTACCTATAATATTTTGTTTTTTAACATGATATATTTTGCATTAAAAATTTGGAAATTGAAAATTGTCATCTTTGAAATTTTAATTCAAAATTGTCATGTTTGATATTCTAGTTTCGTATAATTTACTCATACCTTTAGATTGCTCAAGTTTAAGTGTTATTTTTTTGTTATTTAGCTATGTATTTTAACAGAATATTGTATGACTAAAATTATCTTTTGAAAGTGAATGAACAGAAATTATTTCAGCACACGTGGTTTCATGTTCTGAATAATCAGTGTTTGTGACACATTCCTATAACAATAGATAAAGTATTGACCAATGGTGTGTCACCCTCTTATCACTATAAATTTTATCTCACATAGGAGCAACTTGGTAGGTTGCTTTTACCCTATCACATTTTGGATATAACTTTTGCTTAAAAATATAAGCATTTTCTGTATCATTCAGTTGCACATTATATAAAAATTTATTGTGTTTCCAAAATGGCTCCTCATTTCTTCAAATT
>JAPDSC010015798.1:0-28726 GCA_026290005.1 Latrodectus geometricus | reverse complement strand
AAAAAAATCTACACTAATTCAATTTTTACACCTTTATATAAGAATAATTTAATGTAGGGAAGAAAATAGAAACAAATATACTTCATTAAATCAGATTCCAGAGTTTTCACTCTTTCTTCATATATGGCACAATCTTTTTTTAAACTTTCATATTCTGCATATGAAATATAGTCTTTCTCTTTGGTACTTTGTGTAATACTGGATACTGTTTCTAACGAGAAATGAAAAACAAAAAGACAAACTTAGTTTTTAAAAAGTTCATTTCTTAAAAAATTCAACTGATACATCTTATATAGACATAAAAATCATAATACAAACTATATGAAAAACAAAATATGTAGTGTAAAAACACAAGATATATTAACAAATATTAACTACTTAATGTTAAGAACTTAACAGTTTATGAACTTTTAACTGTGAAATAACATCATTAACAGGTTAATTTTACTTTTTGTAGTTTTTCTTAAAAATATTATTTTAACTGATCATTAAAAAGTTACCCCATCAAAACTCAATATATTAATATTTATCAATAATTTGATTTTGTACCAAATAATTTACATACATAATAGTTTTTTTTAAATAGAAAAATTTATATATATTTTACAATGCAATAATATTTGTTTAAAAAAGCTAGGCTATAAAATTTCAGTTTTCCTTTTTTAAATACTAAACATAAAACATTTATTTTCAAATGAATTTAAATCAGACAAATTTTAAAATCAATATTACTTCCTTCAAACTATAAGTAATACTAACTGTTAAATTAGAACATGTTCAATATATTACAAAATGAACAAATATTATAAGTAATATTAAAATTAACCTAGAAATTGAAAGATTATTGTAATTAAACAACAAACCTTCAGAATCTATTATTGAGGAAGATGAATTTCTTAGTTCATTCAGTGCTTCTTGTATTAATTCTTTTTGTTTAGAAGGATCATTCTCATTTGTTAATGCCATTAATTTATCTATAAAGTAAATCAAAATAAAATGAAAATGTGAAAATTTTGTCAAGCTATATATAAATGCATAATGCTTCATATTTAATCAAATTATTGGATTCTTAAATAATGTAAAGGAGTTGGAAATACACATATTATAAGTTAGAATAATTTAATTAAAAGCATCTAATTACATAAAAAATTGATGAAATTTACACCTCCCCATTTAAAGCAATAAGTCAAATTTAAAAACCAATAGAATAATTTCTAATTTATCACCAGATGTTCATGATTTAAATATCACCTTTGAATGATATATTACAGTTTTAATTAAGTCTATCTTAATTTTGAAAAATGGGATAAAAAATGATTAATAAAATGTATTGTTTATTATTGATTCTATTTACATTATTATGAAATAACAAGTGTAAATTTGGATTTGATAAATATTTTAATTTCCAGTTACCAAACACTATATGCAAGTAGTGGGTAATTTTCATTTAACTTTGCAATTTATTCTTGACATTCAAGCAATTTACTTTTATACAATAAATAAAGATCTTAATACTTAATTTAAAATGCAAAGTAGTCCATTTTTATTTATCTAAGCAAAAATAGAAATCTTTCCTAAACATATAAATTTTAAAAATTGGTTGTACTTTTACTCATTTATCAAAAAATGAATCTAGATATTTACTTTCTAAAGCTTTTGCTTGATCTGTTTTCACCATCAATTCTTTCTTAGCTTTTAATAACCTATGTAATACAAATCGAAGTTCAGCTGATTTTGATTTGACCTCACGCTCAGCTTCTTCCAATTGAGCTATAAATAAAAAATATCATTTAAATAATTTAGAAATTGAACAAATGTGTAAAAAAAATTATTTTAGAAGGGCAATATCTTTTTAAATTAAAATATTTTCTAATTAAACATTCAATTTATATTCTGATTATATATATATACGTACATAAAATCATAATGCAAATCAAACAATATTCTGAAATATCAAGGCATTACATTAAATGGAGAAGGATAACATAAACATAAAAAGTGAGTAAGCTAAATTTACTGTCACAAAAATGGTATTTTGGTAACTTATTAAATGTGATAATTATGCAAATAAAAATAATTCTAATTAAAGTTATTAATAACAAAGCAAATGCAATATTTTTTTCTTTTCAAAAATAACTAACACTTTAAGTTGAATGCTAGCAATTTGATTGAAAATAAATTTACTTACATCTAGCATGCAATAACTCAGAATCAGCAAGTTTCTTGTTATCTCTAGCATCAGACAATAGTTCTGCAATTGAAAAACATTCAATATAAAAACCATAAATTATACATTTATTTCAAGGAAAATTCAAGTGGATTGCTAAAAGTACTTACACATTTTTCAGGTGTAAAATACCTTTATTATATCGATTTTCCATCTTCATGAAAACCATGTATCTTATAATCAATCAGTAACCAATTATGTTAGAGAAACTGTACAGTTTTGATGTTTACAGACTAGTTTGATAGCTACGCACACCTAATCTATTGCAAACCTTGCAAAATGGTAAAACTTTGAAGTCACACGCCTTCTTAATTTAAGAATATAAATTGAGTATACAATTCAGTGATTGAGATATCTCTATTTTTTTTTTCATCTAACATAACAAAAACAATTGTTAAAGGAAATAAAAAAATACATGACTTCATTCAGCTTAAAAAATTCTCTACATTTTAAAAGGAAACATCTCATTTTAATATTTAAAATTCTAAAACATTATGAAAAAATATGTATTGCTGGAAATTTAGGAGTTTTTCTATAGCTATGATGATGTCATTTCTAAAAGGGGAGGGAAAAAATTAGATATGCAACTTTAGAGAGAAAAAAGATGTGAATATTTTACATGCTACTAAAAAAATTCCTAAGCCATAAAATATTTTTCTAAATTAATAAATATTTCAAAATAATTTATAATTTAAAAATTCTGTAAACTGGTAACGTTTTGTTTGCAGGGCACATACAGCATATGCTCTGAATAAGGCATACTAAATTTGAGCAGGCAATGAGAAACTGTAAACAACTTTTTAAACACAAAGTTTTTTTACTCACCTGATATATTTTAGATTAAGAATGATTCTAAATATTTTATGTATTTTCAAAATATAGTTATTGCCAATCTTTAATAAATATTTGATAAAACAAACAACTTTTCTAATTTTCTCATTTAACTAACATATATCATTAGTTACTAAAAGATTCACACAAAAAATAATTTCTTATTTTCATAATATACAATAAAATATGAGGAATAAATCTTCAATTATAGATGAAAATTGTTTACAGATTTGTGCTATTTCAATGCTTAAATTGAATGCAAGAGGGAATCGTGAGTGAAAAATCACACACTCAATAAGGAAAATCATAATTCAAAGTAATACAACGGATCATTAAACGTGTTTTAACAGGGTCAAAAATAATTAGGTATAAATTAAAATGCTATTTATATTTAAAAGAATATAACACCAAATTTAAAATGGAATTGCATTTCAATGATAACTTTTGAAGTTAACATTATCTAAAAATTTATTAAATGTTATTTAAACACAAAAATACTATATAAAATTATTTATAAGTAAATTTAATATTTAATGGAAATTATTACTAGAATAATGGAGTTCATCTTGTAATTAAAATGGTCTATGATTAAAATATCAAGCTTAAGAAATTATTTATTATGAATTTAAAACATAAATATTAATGTATTCAATAGATCTATTACTCATATAGTTAAATATTACATATATAGTTGGAACAAGAATAAAAATTTATGTAATATTAATTACCATATTTTGTTGTATACAATCTGCAACAGGGTATTATCTGCATAAACCTTTTTTCAAGTAAAAGGAAGAAATATCGCATTATCCGCTACAATTTTTTCGGCATATTGTCGAAAATATATACTACTGATAATTTGGGTGTTATATATAATAAAAAATACACAATATGATTAAGAATATAATAAATTGAGCAGAAAAAACACTTATTATGAAAAAGATCTGTTTGGATCTATTTCATCACAACATGCAATAAACTGTGATCGCATGTTGCGTTGTAGAGTTCAATCGAAAAGAATAATTCTCAGAAAATTCTAGAAAAACGTATCATTTTTTAGTTTTTAATAACTGTTGAAATGTGGTTAGACACACTTTTAGAATAAAATATTTGTTTTGTTAATAATTAAATGAAAGAAATGGATCATTTTCAAATTGTGCATTGGATACATTTTTCTTTGTACTATGCTTGCTTTGTTTTTTGCTTTACATTAACAAGTTTATTGCCATTTTTTTTTATTTGCCTTCTCTATAGCTTTTAACTTGAAAATCTGCTGTGTAACGTAAACGTTTTTACTGTCTTATGACAATAACCAAATATTTTCAAAATAAAACAACTCATGCCAAGGCAAAGTGGAAAATGATGTAAGCAAATGGCAGGCCAGCCATATATAAAATTTGTTCTTAAATATAATTGGACAAAGCTGAAATATGTCAGCCGTGTCGTGGGGCCAAATGTTATTTTATAGAACTTAAAAAACATTTCTTTCAAAGTTTTCTTGTGATGGAGAATGTTTTTTTTTTAATCAGATTATCCATGATGATGTATAATACACACAACATAAATCGAAACTTTTATAACACATAATACGCAGATTATATATCGGAAAATATGGTAATTTAATATAATATTGGCAGTTCTAAGAATAAATTGAAGTTTAATAAGAAACACAGCAAATTTGCAAATCTTTCATTGATAGGTAAAAATAAGAACATTTTATTCATTATAAACACAATTTAAACAAATAATTCACCAAAAAATGAGATAATAAAAAATTTAAAAAAAAAAATAATAATTTGAATTTTAACAAAACTTAAAAGTAAGACAAATATTAGGCAAAAAAAAAAAAAAAAAAAAAAAAATTAACAAAATTAAAAAGTAAGACAAATATTAGACAAAAAAAATGCAAGCAATGTAGATATGATAATCTATATGTAGCATAATATATACATCAAATAATTAATACCTTTTAGGAGAGTAACAGTACAAGTCAATGATAGATTTTCACAACTACTGGCTGATGTAACATGCAAAAAGGAGAGCATTATAAAAAATGTAAAGCATGCATTAAATTCATCATGAAGGAAAAGAAGCTACTATCACCAAATATATCATGCAATAAAGTAAATAGCAAACATAAGCAAAAGAATAGAAAAAAAAATCATTTAATAAAATGTTAATAAATAGCTTTCAAATTTTTATTTCTCATATAATAGACAAATGTTTAGTGCAGCATATTTGATAAAAGTTTTCAAACATTAAAAAATACTTTTACATGCAATATATTTTAATATACAGCATATAACAATAAAGTGAAATTACTATTGTTACCATTTAAAAATAACCAAATATATATATATATATATATATATATATATATATATATATATATATATATATATATATATAAATATATATATATATATCTCCATATCTAGTTTGTACAAAATATAAGCTATTTTTATTTTACCTAACAATTGAATACTACTTCAAAAAAATTTAAAATGTTTGCAGATAATACAAATTGCAAGCCTATTAAATGACACTGTAAACTTCAATGGCATGCAGTAACTACACCTTTTATTAGATAGATCATTTTATGTATTCCACATATTAACAATATATAATTTCATTTGCTAGGACCTCTTTATACTTGCCTAATGATCTGCAACTTTCTAGGCAGCTTTGTCTCTTTTATTTAGTCTTTATATTTTGCTGTTCAATTAATAAGGTAAGTGTACCATACTCATTAATATACATATGCATGAATATATATATTAGTGAGTATGAATGTATATATATTTGGCTATAATTTCTAAAAAACATTCACAGACCACAAATGACTAAAATATCAAAAATCTTATAGTACACAATCTGGTTCTGATTTATAAAAAAAATACAATTTTTATAATTCGATGTATAGAAAGTCTTACAATAATTTTAAAGTGGCATATTTCTTTCATTTGAAAGAAAAACAAATTTTTTAGATACATTTATGGATAACATTAAATTTAAATTATCTTGGGAAAGAAAACTATCTTTTAATATTATCAAACTTTAAAAGTACCTAATAATAGTTTTATACAAACAAATAAATTAAAGTATAACCAGAATATTTTGCCATACACATATATTTAATTGATCTTATCAAAAGCATTATATATGAGTAACTTATATGAAAATATTTTTATTATGACAGGAGTAACATTCTCTAATAATTAGATAAATTATGAATCAAAATATTATTTATAAAAACTAATTTTAATAATTAATATAATTTTGAATGGCTTTTTTACATTTCCAAAAATTTCTTTAGTATAACAGTTTATCAATATTTTTTAAAACTTTTATTTATGCAATATATATTTACTTTTTAACTGTTGTACATCAGCTTGAAGTTTATTTACATAATCAGGAGGTTTAGCATCTCCATTTGTAGTACAATCATCTGTTTCTGAATTAGAGAATGTTTCATTTTTTATATTTTCTTGCTGAACCCTTTGTAATTCTAATTCCAACCTATTAACTTCACCTATAAAAATATATTCCATTTAACACAATACTTTTTAATTGAAATAAATATATTCTATTTATAATATTTCTGTACATTAAAATGAACACTATTGGCCATTAAAATTGTATTAATAGGTAGGAATAATTTTAGGAACATCAAGATCACAAAAAAAAAAAAAAAAAAAAAAAAAGAGATTGGAACATGCAAATGATAGGCATTAAAGGGCACTTGGACAATGCAGGAGGAACAAATGAGATCTGAAGCATTGTATAAAAGAAAAGCTGCACTGTGGATTATTCATTTGAAAAATGCTTTGCAAAGTCAGTTTTCTCAGAATGCTGCATTTGCCTCACATAGAGGGGAGGAAACCTTACTGACTAATTTCAGAATTCAAGAAAAGCTTAATTGAGAAAATGATCAAGAACATGAGTAACTGTTTTGTTATATTGCTTTTCGTTGTTATTCCAAATAATGCAAATTATAAATATGGGTGGGTTGCTTAGGCTTGTTATGAATAGAATGCTGGGTCACAATACCAACTAAAAACTAATGACTGAGAAGACAAACATTGTTAAGTCATCGTTATAATATACAACCACGTCACGAATTGTTTGTTCCCCCTGCACTGATGAAGCTAGATATAAGAGTCAGGAAATGGGATTCTTTCCAACATGTCAAGTATCTGCTCAAACAGAACAATGTTACTTGAAACAACAAACTGTCAGAACAGCAGTCATTACTTCAGCTTTTCTTAAAAATGCAGCATGGAGAGACACACTCTAGTGCAATTCAATAATAAAGCTTGATATAAGAGTGGCACAATGCTGCCTTTTTAGACAAATTCTGGTCCTACTTCTATAATATTCTGATGGCTATATATTTATATGGAGATTTAGAGGAGAATGTTTGTTGCTTGATGGCATTTGCAATCATATAGAGATCCTGCATTTGGTGTGATGGTATTGGCCAGCTATGGGGTATATGCATGCACTGGTTAAATTTTTCTATACTTAAGCCCAAAATTGGGCCTTACCAATTGCAGTGTCACTTAGGTGATACTGCAATTATGACATAGTTAACATATTCTAGCTGCCTTTAGAAAAATTGCTGCACCTTTACTAATAATTCAGCATTCTAACACACTATCTTTTGCTGAAATGGACATCCTAACCAATCAGGCCACAGCAGGTATTAAGCTATTGTGTACATCATATGCAGATTTATTACATCGGATCAATGGTAATTTGAACAGCGATAAGGACACTTCTGAGATCTCAAGGCTTGGAAATGCATTCTTTCTCTAAGATAATACAAGGAAATATGTGGTAAGATGTGTTCTGATCTTCTTTGATGCAGTGAGTATTTTTTGTCTTTGACTGAAAGGTCTCCAGACCTCCCACTAATTGAAAGCATCTGGTCAGGATTGCCAACCCTTTCCAGGTCATATGGTTGATGAAATGTGGCATAGACTTGAAGCAGAATGGAATAAATTATTTTTGATACTGGGGGAGACAATTTTTTCTACTTATTTTATTCATAAATTTACTTTTTATTTTCTTTCTGTCATAGTTTTGCAATTTTAATGGCCAATAATGAATACAAAGAATCTTTTTATTTTCTCATGAAAAAATATTACAATTAACACATTATAATAATCATCAAAATATTTCATATACATTGGAAAATAATAAGATTTGAAAATTTAATACATACAACTAAGTACTTGTATTAAATTCTTTTCAGCAGTTTCAGATTTTGTAGAATTTAATTCTTCTAAAGAAAAGAAAAGAAACAATTAAAATTTTGAAATAAAATATTTTCTGTAATATGATACAACCATCAAATCAACAATTGCTTGCCAATCCCAAATTATTTATTGCCATAGTAATTTAGTAATTTTAATAAAATTATTGGTAAAAAAAAAAAAAAAAAAAAAAAAAGTTATACCATACAATCTTTAAACTTTTCAATAAAATTTTAAGTTTTGAATTGATATTTTTTGTCTATTATTTTTTCTCAATCAATTCATTATAATGCATTTTATTTACTAATACACATGTTGCTTCATATTAAAAGTTAATATGTGTAATTGAATTTTACAAACATAATTAATAACAATCTTTATAATAGAAATTTTTGAGGAAAGGGCTTATTTAATTTTAAAGACCATACACAATTTATACTTAAAAAATTTAGAAATTTTAATTCATCACTACTGCTTAAAACACATTTTGAGTTGTTCTGAGGACATTTATTAACTGCTATATTTCTGCAAATAACAAATTAATAAAAACATTACAGAAATATAATATATTTAAGTAAGCAAGTATTTTATACCATTTTATTGATTTGTCATTATACATAAATAAATAAAATTATTCTCATAATAATGACTACAAGGAAATACTTACCTTGTGCAGATAAATTTCCATTTGTTTCTACATTGCCATCTAAATTTTGGTCCTTTTTAAGTATATCAAAATGAGCTAGAATAAATTAAATGAAAATAATTAGTACTTTCCTCTACACTTTTTTTTGGCTAACCTCAAAACTATTAAAATTTCTTTGATTTTTAACCCTTTCGTGACGGGAAATGCAAATGTGCAACTACTGATGGGGCTAGCAGTTTCTTTCATGTTTGTATGTAGAGGGCTGGAGGCTTTTTTGCTATTAAGTCTAAATGCATGAAATTACTGAAATATCTATGTATTGTTAAATGATACTCGGTAGAGTATTTAAATGGCGTATGCTTTAAATATATTTTTATACATACTTTAGTTATTTCATGTTTAGATACATAATTTACTGCTTTATTTTCATTACTCATAATTTAATGACTTTTAATAATATGTATATTAAAACTAAATATGTATATTAGATACTCAAAACTCTCTTTGCAATTCCAAACAAAATAAATCCTCTAGCAAAAATAAAATCTTTTATTTATTGCATATAAATACCACAAGCAATTTAAGAAAGCCACTATAAAGCACGCCCTTCAAAACATTTCCTTAAGTTTATATAATAAAAACACACATATGTGAGTCCAACTTTTCTCGTTTTGAGTAGGAAGTTAAATCTACATACAGGTATCTAAAACCATATGGACATATAATGCCATTTCGTGTTCCACTATGACATTGACACAAATGTGAGATGGCGGAGAAGGGGGTGAACAAGAAAATGCTCTGGCATGCCCGAACGTTGACCAGGATGTGAGTGTTTCTTGCTTGCATGTATACATGAAGTCGGCACGAAAGAGTTAAAATTAGTTATCAAAAGTTTATTTCCAAAACAGTTCTATTTGAAATATTTCATGTTTAATACTTTTCAATCTGAGTGAGATACAGGGATGTATATTCATTACACAAATCAAATGATTGACAATATTATTATTAATTATGGTGAAACATAGTTGATCAAATTATAACTATTTAATTAATGTATTTACTCTATATGTAAATATTAGTCAGAAATTTTATCTCAAAACAAGCAACACATAAATAATATATATTATCTTGACAAAAATATTTTATAAAGAGATTTCTAAATTAATGTAAAAAATGTTTTGGCATAAAGCAAATCTTAATGAAAAAAGTAGAATTACTGAAAGTAAAATATAATAAAAAGTTTATATTAAATAAATGGAGATATTGTAAGTATCAATAAAAAGAAATTTGTTTACAACAGAAATTTTTTGGTTTATTTATGCATTTCAAATGATTGTTGCTAACGCTGAAAGATTAAATAGAAATAGCAAAATTACTGAAATGAGATGTACGTCAGCTGCAGATTAATATTTTTTGAACCTTGAAAAACTTAAACTCAGATGTTAATAGAAATTAATGATAAGATATGCAAAGAAACCATAAATATTTTCTTAGACAAATACAATATATTTTGTAGACAAATTGGCAAAAATTGATTAAAATAAATAACATTTCAGATATTCAAGGAAATTTTCACATATGAATATAGCCCCTTTTAATGATTTCAACAACAACAATATGATTTAAAACCAAAAATCACAAGCACATAAATCTCACTCATTCCATACTTTAAGTTATAATACATTAAATTAGTTCATTATCACTATTGGCTCCATGTCTTTTGTTGTAAAATCAAACAAATACTTGAAATTGTAAAGAAAAAGTTAATTATTCATCAAAAATTGAGGTAAAAAATAAAAAACAAATACAGTTTGTAACAGATTTCTAAATATTTCTAACTCTTTTTTTCAGTTGTTAATATAAATCCTGAAATATATCCTGAAATTATTTCAATAAAATCAAAATATATCCTGAATAAGTCAATTACATCAAAATGTTTCTTTAAATTAATATTATTTTCATGAATGTATGACCAAACATTAATAAGAATAATTATTTTCTTTAAATCTTCAAGAATACTTCTGAAATTAATTTTTCTTATCTAAATATTTATAAATAAGGAATGTAAAGCATAAAAAGTAATTATCAGATAATCTTCTAAACAGAAACTAAATTTTCATTAAAAATAATTAACAGTAAAATACATGGTTTTATTTATTTATCATTTAATGGTTTTGAATGAACAACAGTAATATACACAATCTAAGACTAAAATTTTATAATATATTCTTATTTATGTATTTATTTCAACTTTTAAAGCCTCAAAGCAATTAAATCGAATGAACAGAAAAAAATTTACTCAAATAAAAATACATATTTCAGTACATTGCTAACTGCAAATACAGCAAAGAATTAACATTAATAAAAACACTTACCTTTCATGGCATTTAATTGTTCTTTTGCAAAGTCATTTTCAGCTTTTAATGCTTCAATCTAGAAATAAAGTTAAATTAAAATGTAAAAAAAGTGTTCAAAATCAATTTTAAATAAATTAATCAAATATTCACTTTAATTTTACATTAAAGTTAAATGATTGGAGAAAGATGAATGAGTACAGTTTCAATTCTAGACAAATAGCATTTAAATATATATCAATAAGTTGAACAAAAAATTCCTCAGATGGCCATTGAAGAACATTTATGAGAAAATACAATTCCAGTAAAAATGAGAGGATTCAGAAATCAAAAATATCTTAAATTTTTTTAAAGATTCTCGTTTGTAATTGGTTGGTACAGTTATGCTTTTGGTTGGTACAGTAATTGGTACAGTTAAGCTTTCGATGGATGGGTTAATTTAATCAGGACTAACAGTTTAGAGAAGAACTCAAGCATCCACACCTGAGGTGGGAGTCAAATCAACAAATAGTTTAACTGAAAACCAGAGTGCTAACTATTCAGCAACTAATTTGGCAATTTTTTTCTGGAAAAATAACTATAAACAAAAAATAACTAAAAATTTGACTATACTTAATGATGTTCTGTAGACAATATAATAAATATTTGCATATTGCATTACATTTCAATTCTAAATAAAAAAAATTGAGTATTATATGAAGTTTCAAGGGAATGAAACGTTTTCCATTAATCCATTCAATCAACATTACACACATGTTTGTAAATATAAAAATTTTATCTTTAACTATATTTTAATATATTTCTATTATAATTCACAGTTGTACAATTTTCACAGCTATGATAAATGAGCATTGATTTAGTCAAAAATTTAAAAGAATTATAAATACATTATAAACATTATTTAGACAATAATTGAAAGAACATTAAAGTTATTATAAGTAAATTTAATTAATTGGAAGAAATTCAAAAAATTATCAAATATACAGGAAAACGATTCTATTAGATTTCACCAATTTCTAAAGCAAATCAATTGTTATTTTTATTTATTATAATATTTATTTTTTTTTTCTTTCTGTCCCTAATTGCATATTAGAGCTTTTACATATTTTTTCCAATAAAACATAAGCTCAATGACAATCTAACCAGACTCATGTTCTAATGAATGATAAAATATTTCTGTAAGATTTTAAAATAATTCTTGACCTTTGTGGACAATATTTGTTCTCCTTTCCTCATCTCTTCAGCATTAGTTTCCAAAGCAAGCTTATCTTCAGCAGTTTGACTCAACAAATCTTGATATTTTTCTTCGATTTCCTGATGAAAGTAATAAAAATACATCAACTAAATTAATAATTTGGAAGTATTTACTTTAAAATCAGATAAATTTTTATAATTTATTGGTAGGCATTAATGGAAATGATATTTAAATAATTTAAAGATAAAATCATTATAAAGCTATAAAATTAAAACTTATAATATGCCTTGCACAATAGCCTAAGCATCAATGTTACATACTATGTGACAGTATATAAAATGAAATTTTAGAAAATAAAATCTTTAGAACAAACTATACCTCCAACTTTTTGGTCAAGTTAGAAATTTCTTTTTCATTTTCAGTAGTTTTCTCAAGTAATAGCTGAATTTCTTGTTCTTTTTTCTGATTTACATCTAATAAATGGCTACACTCATTTTCCGTATTACTGAGAGAATTCTGAAAGAAAAGAAATTTTAATTATAACCAGCACTTAAATATAATCTATCATCAAACAGACAAATATGAAAATGTGTAACTACTTCGAGATCTTGAACTTTCCTGATAGCTTCAAGCTTTTCTTGTAATATTTTCTTCAATGACTCCTGTAATTAAAAAATATGAAAACTTTAGCCTGATAAATTGAAAAGAAATTATGCAAGAAATGAAAAGTAATAAAAAATTAGAGCAAATATAATAATACAACATTTTGACCAAATAATTTTCAGTAACTTAAATAATGATTATTTACAAATATTGATGACAATTATTTTGAAACTTAAAAAAAATATATAAGATAAGCATTTATTTCAGCATGGCTTATTTTAACTATTCATAGAAGTTCAAACTAAAATAAATGGTTAAAAGTTTTAGAATAAGTATTGAAAATAAAATCTACCCAAAAGATTTTTTTTTTATCTCAACTACTATAAAACATGCAACAATGGATAAGACTTTTAACATTTTCTTAACAGAATATAGAAAATGAGTACTAATAATTTAATTGTGTAAAAGAAAATTTTTATTTTCATGAATTTTTTAATGGTTACTGTAAAACAGATATCATTGAACATTGCATTAGATATTTTACTTAAAATTTGCTACATTTAAAAACATAAGATCTAGTGAGTCCTCAGGAATTTTTAATGTATCAAGTTGGACCTATTTCTCAAATATATTACTTTTAATATATCATATTTTTACTTTTAATATGTCATATTTTTAAATATAGAATAAAAAATATTAGAAATATTTTTACAAGCTTAGTTTCATTTTAGCAGACATCAAATTAATATATATATGTACACATATCAACCAAATGAATCAAATAAGAATTGATTATTTTTTTTATAAAATTATAAGAGACTTTATATTTAAAAGTAATAGGTACATGCATTAATAATTTTACCCCATTGAGATGAGTTGATCATTTTAATCTTAGAAAGAGGTAATTTACTAACAGATCCACAATAACTTTTTGTTTGGTAAGGTTTATCACTCAACAGTTATTCCTTTGCACTTAACAGCTAATTAGATCAGGATCTACAATCTAAAATGGATTCTGAAGATTTACAAACATCTTCTAAGATATGTTCCAACACAAACTGCTGAACCAAAGACAAATGCACTAATCATTTGATTGCAGCACAGCCGAATAATTCTCAGACTACTTATCAGAATGAAACCAATGTCTAAAAATGCCTTCTTTCAGATCATCATAAACATAGAAACCCCAAAATAAAAATTTAAAAAAAAAAAAAAAAAAAAAAAAAAAAAAAAAAAAAAAAAAATTGGGTAGAGTGTTGATATTTAAGAGTCTCTAAATGCATAAACACCCTTTTCACTAAGCTTATTTCCAAAGCAAAGAATAAATTGTACATTTTCTCACTATTCATTTTTTCTACCAAAGATAAATATATTGATAAGTAACAAATAGCCAGCAATTTTGCAAAGAATTGTATTGTGAGAGTGTTCATAGTTTTCACATGACCAATCCTAACATACATAAATGTGATTAACTATCAAAAACTTATAATTACCTATAAATGTGCAAACCACTGTAAGACAATTAGGAAAAAGAGTCAATAAAATTGCATATGGTCTATGGAATTCTATGGCTAGTTATATGGAGTTTTAATGCCATAATTAATAGGCTATTAGTTTAAATGTACAACTATAATACAGAATACTTGCAAAACTTCGTATTTACATAATGGCCATCAAGCATTTTTCAAATTGTAGTACAAAGAAAGTGAGCATTGATAATTAAAAACCATAACCAGTCTAACTAAATAAGAAGGTCGTAAATTATTTGTGTTTACTCCCTTCTATTTCACATCATTTTTGGACTATTACAATCTCAGAACATAATATCTGATTATATCCTTTAGCAAATTTTAAAGACAAATATATCTCAGTACAAAATTTCTTAAATACACAATAATTGCTACAAATATTGTAAAATCAAAACACAGAATTCATTGAATATCTAGTAAGCAATTACTTAATATAGTTATTATAAAATACTCAATTCAATAATCAAACACACAATTTAAATCAAATTTACAAACAAGAATCTAAAGTTTTATATTGATGAAAACATACTTTTGCAGCAAGTTGATATTTATCTTTATCTTCTTGTAATTTCAGAACATCATCTTTTAATTTTTCTTCTGTAACATTCTAAAGAAGAAAATTTTCAAAAAAATATTAATTTAAAACATGTTAAAAAATATTTGTTATTACAAAATAATGATTATGTAATTGAGAATTATAATAGATAATTTTGATTTTAAACATACATTTTTAAATAGCAAAAAGAAAAATTTTGCACATAAGAATATGATTGTTTTGTTTTTATTATTAAAATTAAGATTTTCTAATAATTTTAATAAATAAATAAAAAAAAAATTGAAGACTAAAATTAAGAAAAATTACAAAATAAAAATAAATTAAACAAGCTTTATGTAATCAGTCACATATGAACTAAATTTACATTTAGTTTGTTATTCAATGATTATTTTTGCACACAGAGGCTAATTTAATTCCAAGGCTGAAGTGAGATTCTAATCTTTGAACTAATGAACTAAAGTATTTTCTTTCATACTTTATTTAATATTAAATAATCTCAGAATTTGAAAAAAGTAAAATTTGTAAGCATTTGTCCAATAATTATGTTCATTTAAATTATTACAGTAAAATAAATTACTAACCTTCCCACAGGTTTGTAGTTGGCTTTCTAAAGTTTCGATTCTACTTAAAAGTCTGTCTTCCTCAATCAGTGCCTGTAAGAACAAGATTAATTAGAATAATTACAATTGAAATATATCAATATACGTAATAATAAATAAACTTAAAAAAAAAAAAAAGATTTTAATCCAATTCCTTCAATTTTTGGAAATTTTAGAATTTTAATTGTTTTATGTTGGTTTTTACCTTATTTTATTGCAATTTAAATGTGTTTGCAAGTGGTCAGATGTTGATGGATTGAGTTCTTTTCAGCCATATGTAACAACAACAACTTCAATCCGATAGGTAAAAATAATTACAATAAACTAAAACATTGAATTTAAAATAAACTAGTAAAAGCTTTACAAGATAAAATGTAAATTTTATCACCAGAAGTACAGGTTAACAAAATTCTGTAGTATTATAAGTATAATATTTGATTGAATAATTTAAAGATTTCCAGAATCAAAATTAGTATTTATTAAAAAACTGGAATTAATGAATAATCAAAATGTCAGTTAAATGTACATTTACAGTCGTACATTTGAAATATTAAAATATTATTTTAAAATTATTGCATTACTGAAAACTTTAATTGTATTAATAATAAAAGAGAATACATAAAACCAAACATTAACAATTATGTACAATTTTCTTTTCCCTATATTAAAGTTAACATAGCATTATACCAAGTATTTGCAGCAAATGTATATCAAAATACATTAGTCAATCAAAACAAATTATTCACAATCATATGGTTTAACATTGTTTACAAATTGTAATTCTATAATACAATCACTCAGAAAATTTTTTCCATAACTGAGTGTAATTTAGTAATTTGTTACTGAATTATGATGATGCATACATCATTTTCTTCAGAACATAATTCGGGATTAATTACCAACTTTTTTTCTTTTTCTCAACATTTTATGGTTTTAAGTGCTTTGCTTTAAGTGCCCAAGTTAATTTTAGCTAATGTTTGAATAGGGAATACTTATAGAAGAATTTATTTGTGCAATAAAACAATTCTCATCTCGCTATAAAAACAGAGTATACTTTCAATCTTAACTTTGTCGATTAAACTAAAGTAATTTAATAGCAATAATATTTAGATACTACAATATATGCATGCACAAACAATCTAAACTTTTTCTCCTTATAAAATATTATTAAAAATGTATTAAGTATATATCCAATTTCAAAAAATTTTTAATGTATTTTTTAATGAAAAATATAGGAAATTGGGTCATTTATTGCTCACAAGAGTTATTTAGACTGGGACCTACATTTCCTACAATTTAAAGTGGATTCCGAACCACTAACATCGATGGTAGGATTTGAATTTACAAACAAACTGTTCAACCAAAGGCTAGAGCTCTAATTGTTTGGCTGCTAATTCAGACAAAGAATGAAATTTTTATAACAAAAACAAACTGTAATAACATTTGACATGATTAAATGTAATTTTGTGTGACTTTACTTTTAAAGACAGAAACTTTTACCTTCCAGCCTATGTCAGATTCATCTTGAGTGTTTGAAACAACTCTACTTAGAGTTCCAAGCTTATGTTCAAGTATCTGCTCTCTGTGAAGTGCTTCCTAAAAGTATTATTAATACATCATTTTTCAAAATAAACTATCAAAGTTAATAATCACTGAAGTCAAGAAATTAAATTAACATATCAAAATTTAACTCTGAATAAAAATAATTCTAAATATAGTTTTAGATTTCTCATCATTTGGCTTCAAGTATTAATACAATAGAACATTTATTTTTAACAAAATTTAAGTCATTTACTGTTAATCCACATTTATTCAATGTTAATAAATGTTACCTGAAGGTACTGAGACAGTTGATATAATTCTTGTGATGAAACTGATGTTTCAGGAGATAAAGGAACAACTGCTGTTGTTGGGCTAAAATATTCAAATTACAAATTATTTTATGTTTAAATATAATTAAAGCAGATAAAATATTAAAATACAAAAATCACTATTTAATAGTTATAATCTCTAATTATATTTTAAAATCGGGTATTGATATATCAAACAAATTATGGCTAACACTAATTTGAATCTATTTTATTAATTAAAGAGCTTTCAGTGTATCTTTTTTGTATCATTAGAATTTGCTTTTAGAAACCTATCTCTGTTCATATGTTTAATTTATATAAAAAAGGAATATTTAACAAAGTTAAAAAAGCTTTAATATTTTAAATAAAATAATTATTAATAAGTACATGCAAAAAATGAGCAGAATTAGTCTCATATCTATGTCAAAGTTTATATGAAAACAAGAATATTGCAAGTTTTAATAAAATTGAGCATGCTATTTTAAAGTATTAAAATTATAACAAAGAATGTAACACTTTTATCCAATTTATTTAAAATTTTACTAAAATATAATTACATTTTCAAAGTTACATAATATTTTCCTCTTCTAAATTTGAAGAAATGAGGAGCCATTTTGGAAACACAATAAATTTTTATATAATGTGCAACTGAATGATACAGAAAATGCTTATATTTTTAAGCAAAAGTTATATCCAAAATGTGATAGGGTAAAAGCAACCTACCAAGTTGCTCCTATGTGAGATAAAATTTATAGTGATAAGAGGGTGACACACCATTGGTCAATACTTTATCTATTGTTATAGGAATGTGTCACAAACACTGATTATTCAGAACATGAAACCACGTGTGCTGAAATAATTTCTGTTCATTCACTTTCAAAAGATAATTTTAGTCATACAATATTCTGTTAAAATACATAGCTAAATAACAAAAAAATAACACTTAAACTTGAGCAATCTAAAGGTATGAGTAAATTATACGAAACTAGAATCTCAAACATGAAAATTTTGAATTAAAATTTCAAAGATGACAATTTTCAATTTCCAAATTTTTAATGCAAAATATATCATGTTAAAAAACAAAATATTATAGGTAATGATTTAAATGAGATGCTTATGTTTTGTTATTTAAATCTAATATATAATTAAAAGGTTTATATATAACATAATTGAAGGATTTAATTGTAATTAACTATAAATCCAATGAAACTCAGAGATATTTAGTACTTATGCATTTTTATTATTTAGCATTCCTTAAATAAATTAATATTTACATCTCTGTAAGTATATAGTTTGAATTTTAAAAGTAAGACTTATATATTTTAAGAAATAGACTGTCTGAGCAACAATATGAATGTTAGTAAAATAGTTATAATTTAGTAAAATATTTAACTTCTAAAAGCTGAGAATCCTAGTAAGGAATTTGTTTGAAACAAATAATAAAGGACAGGACTATGATTTAACATATAAACTATGCATTGCGTCATATTTAAAAAATTTAGAAAAATGTATGCTTATTAATTAGCATCAAAATTCAAAAACCAATTCTCAGATTTTTTTAAAACCTCAAAATTAAAGGAATACCTGGCTTTTGCTTCTTTTCCATCAGGTAGATATAATTTAAGAGTAGCAACAATACAGCCATGGACAACTATATAAAAGAGATTGATTTAGAAGACTATAAATTAACTAAATAATTCAAATTTAATCTTGGACAAATATTAACCTTTTCTGGGGTTTTCAACTACATCTACACCAAATTGTACTATGTCACCGGAACAAACTTCTCGTGCAGGAGACTCTTCAGAGCCCTTGCTAAGTCTTTGATTGTTAACAAATGTTCCATTACTGCTCTTTGTGTCTTGAAGATAGAACTAAAAAGACAGGATATATCTTATTGATGATGCTAGTGTTTCAAACTTTTAAAAATAAACAATAAATGGGATATTTGCATAAAATAAAGGAGAAAACTGGACCAGAATACAGATAAATAGATAAGAATATTAATATAAATATACTTATAATGAACAAACCACATTCATTGATTTTAGATAAGAAATGACTAAAAAAGTTTGACACAGTGAATTCAAGCAATTTTTTTTTATAAGAGTATAATACAAAATCAATGAATTTTTTTTAATTCTAATTAACACCAAAAATGTTATTAATATGAACAATCTACTCCAACAAATTAAGATTAATTAAAGAAATTAGACTTCCTAATATTTCTTTCTAAATTTTGGTTTATTTTCTTTAAAATTCTTTCAAGTTTCTGTAAGAATATTTGTGCTTTAGTAATCAATATATCTTTTTCTTTTTAATATAAGATAACATTTCATTAAAACATTGCACTGATAATTAATTATTTAATAATTTTATTTATGCTCAATTTTTGATTGTATTCGTATCAATAAATCCTTGTGTTTTTTATTTTATTTAATGTATGTCAATTAAAATTAACGAATTTCAGGAAGTATGTTTTTTTAAGTTTAGCAGATTTAATTTCTATAATATTTAGCAAACAAATTTACTTTTTACTTAAGTCAGTTAATATTGATAAGAATAAATAATAGCTATGATAGAGCCTTGATGAAAATAATTACCAAATTTTTCAGTGCATAGTCTGCAGATTATGTGTTAAAAAAATTTTGAATTTCACCATGCGCATTATACGTAGCCACAGATAAACTGATAAAGAAATGTTGCTCATGTTTCATAAAATAAATAACAGATGGTGCCATGAACCATTATTTCAGCTATAATTAATTATGTCTAACTACATTCAAGAGTTCAAGAATGATTTAGGTTTCTTAGAAAGATTACAGTTGCTATTGACTATATTGTCATTTCAAATTTTACCATGACTTGAGCTATTTTGTTCTGAAAAAATATTCAAGTTTGTATATTATCATGTGGAAGCAAAAATGTATAAGTCACACAGTCGATTTTAAGCTAAAAGTTATAAAGAAGGCAAAAGAAAAAATGGCAACAAAGTGTTAATGTAAGGGGGATAACAAAGCATGCACAGTTGAAAAATAATCCATTTCTTTTATTTAATTAAAAGAAAATGTATATATTTTCTTTTTAAAATATGTCTAATTTTCTTTTGAAAGTTACTGAATATTAAAAATCAATAAGTTTCACTAGAATCTTCTAGGAATTATTGCTCTTGATGATCAATTGGGAGCCTTCAGCTCATTCATTTTGAGATGAAATAGATCCAAATAAATGTTTTTCAGGACAATTTATAATATTTTTAATTATACTTATTTATTATTTTATGTGATACCACATTATCAGCAGTATATAATTTTGATTGTTAATCTGAAAAATTGCCAAGGATTATTCGCCACTGCGGATTATACACACACACACAAAAAAAAAAAAAACAATAAGTCAAATTTAAGTACAATTTAAACAATAACATCCAACAAATAATCTTTCAAGACATATTTATATTGATATACAATTAATCTTAAATTCAAAAGATTTTCTGAAATTTCATTTAAAAAAAAAAAAAATATGACATCAATTACACAGTACAAAATAGAAATCATAGAAGTCAACATAAAGAGATTAACTAAAATATTAAATAAATATAACTATGTTTACTTACTTTTCCATTTTCATACCATAACAAAGCATGGTTTCTGGATAAAACTTTACAATCAAAGATGGCATTGTTCAGTGCTGGTCTACACCTAGCAACAGAACGACCCACTTTGATAGGTTGATCAAGGACTAGGTCCCTCTCCCGAAATGGGTGAGAGTTGGGTCTTGATATCAGGATGGCTCGGGGTGCCATCTGAGAAATGGCATTGGTAGTCTTCCCAGCTTCATTTGTGGTCTCTTCAACAGACTGAGCAGCCGTAGTTCCGGTTTTTGGATCTAAGTTATTTGGCTCTTTACGGTATACCACCATGAAAACGGTTCAATACTTTAAGTGATAATGGCTGCTTTTAGGAAGCTGGCTATCATTGCACTGCTTTGGTACAAAATATTACGCCATATCAGTTATATAGCTGTTCCTAAAATAATGATTAAGAATCCCTATTAAACTTTTATTTTGTAGTCACATTGATATTGTTTCATTAAATATTACTAGAATTAAATATTAGATTTCAATTACCTTTTTATAATGAATTTTACCTTGAACATAAATTTACAAATACACATTAAAGTATGCAACAATATTAATAAACAATATTTAAGAAATAGTAAACCAAAAAATATATAAATTAACATATATTGTAAATTAAACATACATATCTTTTGCTTTAAAGTGATATGAAGAAAATCAAAATTTCTAATTGAGTTTTTTCCCATTAACAGTAAAAATATCATATATACTTGTTTTTCCACAGATAAATATTGTTAATTCCTTTTCAAAATCATAATATTTCAAATATTTACCTTTTTGATGATTCTACTAGTGATTGTGTTCAATATTGGTGAAAAATATCCATTTATCATGAAAAAGTATCATTTTAAAGATATATGAAAAAGTGTAATTTTAAAGACACATTAACCTTTGGTTTGTTTAATCTTCGAACAAACTTATAACAAAATCGACATGGGAGCACAGGTTGATGTTTTAGCATTCTTCAATCATTTAACAAGAGGGCTGATTGGTCTATGACCAAGTTTTAAAATGGATTCAAACCTACAAATAGTTGAACTGAAAGCCAAAGCACAATCTTTAAGCCAACATGTTTGACTTTTTGTAAGGATTGAGAAGAACAATGCATTATAAATTTTCGTTTTTGTCTAGTGCATGAACAACAAATCACATTTAACGCTTTTTAAAATATAATTTGTAGTTCATGTACAAAACAAATACCAAAATTTATAAAACAATGTTCATCTTTATCCCTACAAAAAATCAAACATGATGGCTTTTTAATAAGTTTTATACAAATAACTTAATAACACATTCTTTAGTCTATTGTATGAACTTTTTAAAATACTTATATAATTAGCTCATCAAATTAATAAAATTTTTATTTTTATTAAAACAAATATTTTAGTTCTATATCATTATAATTTATAGCTAATAGTTTAAAAACTCTTATGACATCATAAATTGTCAGGAATCAGCTTTTAAAAGAGAAGGAATCAAGAACTATTAAATGCTAATAAACATATAATAGAAAAAAAATCATGAATTAAAGGAAAAATTAATAATATATGAAATCAAGAGATCAAACAAGGAAGATAAGTAAACATTTTATAGAAAAGGCCACAAATGGATCCAAAAGAAGTAAAAGTAATATATCGATAGAAGTATCCACATCTTTCAGCATCCTAAGCCTTCAACTTATATATATATATATATATATATATATATATATATATATATATATATATACATATATGAGAAGTTTTAAAATGCTTAAGAATAAATACTCACAACCAAATAATTTCCTATTACAATCATAAACAAAAAATCAAATAAAAAATTATTTGCCAAATACAGCATTAATCATTCCCAGGAGTTTAATCATTATATTTAATTGTAAATAAAATAGATATGAATGGGAAGATTCTAAGGACATAAAAGTGAATTATGCATAAGATATTTATAAAAGTTAAAGAAAAAGGCTGATAATTTAAAAATATAATGTCATATTCTCAATTAGATTTAATAAGCATTCAACACTTATTTAGCAATTTCTTAAAATATAAAAATCTTGATTTCATATATTATTAAAATTTATATATGTAGTTATATCACAATAAGATTGTTAGTATAAACAAAATTCTAATAAAGTTAAAAAAAAAAAAAAAAAAAATTGCGACTTATATGGATAATAATAAAATAACTAAGTGTTTTAAATGTCTAATCTTTCATGATATATCTTAAAATCAAATGGAGAAATAATTAAAAAAAAGTTTGGTCTCGTTGACACTCATAACCAATAATATGTTTTGCAAATGAGAGCTATTTCACTCAAAACCTACTGTTGAGAAAGGACAAATAAATGAAATCATGATTACAGTAGAAAAAATTTTTTAAAATTTGTTTTTGATTATATTTAAAATTTTAATAATTTTTTAAAATTTTAACTATTTAGATACCAGGTTGGTTGGGTTTTGTGGCGTAAGGTCCAAAAAGGATATTTACATACCAGCTCAGCTCAGCGCAAAAAAATGTTTGGCTTCTATTGAAATTAAGTACACATGGTATTACAAGTTATAGACCAAATTAATCATTTTTTTTTAACAGAGTCAGTTTTTTAAATGTCACCTAGAGATGCTAATAAACTAAAATTATTATAAATGAATTTTTGGTATTCTGTAGTTTCTTCCTCTTTCAAAGTACACATACTGATGTAACATATTATTGAAAATTTGGATCTTGAATTAAAAAAATACTATATGTATAAGAATAAAAAATACTATATGTATATTTACTCAAAGAAAAAAATATGAAAACTTCAGAAAATATCTAAACTTATTTTGAGATCAGTAAAACATTTTGTGATGTTCTACCTATAACAAAATAATTTATTTAGAATTAGACTGAGACAATCATAAAATTTTATAAATTCTTTTATCAACAAAAAAGGTAAATTATAACACAGACCAATTTGCTTTATGTTGACAATATAGAATAATGTCCATGAATTTAACTTTTAAAAGGTATTTTTCTTAAAAAAAAAATTTACAAATTAACTTCCTAAAACAATTTTCAAGCACACTGTGTAGAAGAGTATATACATTAATGCAATATACTTAGTAAATTCTATACTAAAGTCACTCATTTTAAATATCATGCAAAGCTGAATCTAACACATTTTAAGTAAAATACTTACATAATTTGCTAAAACAATAATAATTGAAATTTTTTGTGGAAATTAAATGCAAGAGAATAAGAACTGCAACATTATTTTATTTAATATATGTAATATGTTAAATTTAAAAATAAATATTGAAATGTTTATAACAATTATGTAGTTCTGAATAATTATGTTTCATAAAAATTGATTTAAAGTTAATCCATAAAATTTAGCATAAATAACTCTTATAAGTGATTTGTTATACAGAAACACATTGCATAATTCTTCGAATAAAATATATGCTGTGCATTAACAAGTTAGTGACACAAAATGTAACTTATACCTTAATGTGATTTTTTCTGATATTTACTTCTTGGGATGAAGCTTATACAATTCTTAAAAACTTTTTTCTTATTTAAAAATTAAGTAAATTTAAGTCTTAAAAAATAACTGTCCAACTACATTAAATTTTGAATTTCATTTCAAAATATTACACAAAAGCAACATGGAAAATACTTAAATTCAATGTGGAAATTAGAACATATACAGCAAACACACCATAATATTTTGCTGCTTACCTATTTATCTTTTGATAGTTTGAAATCTGTTAAAAAAATGTTTTTAAAATTATTAATTTGATGCTAGAAAGCCTGGAAACTTCATTTTCTTCAGAACATTGTGATAAATAATTTATATAAGCAGTCAGCAATAATTTATTGTTCCTAATATAATACAAACTTTTAAATGATATACACTCTATAATTTTCACAGAATTATTAATTATTTCTCTTCATATTATAAGAGATCTAGTAATAAATCAACTTTATGAATGATTTATTTCTGGATAATTATAATTTCTGGATACTTAATTTATTTCTGGAAATATAATTTTGCGACGACTTTCATAAGTTAACGAAGAAAATATACGAAATATAGATATAAATTGAAGAAAATTATTTCGATAGTTTATAACTTAACTGTAAGCATATACTTCTTGAAAATATGTGAAGGATGTTAAATTTTCAATACAATTTCAATAACAGGTGCCCGGAAAAGAACATTTTCATATGTTAGTATTACCAATAAAAATATATTACAATTCTTATTTTTACAATAATTTAACTCAAAGTGACACTTACAAGCTTCTAAATTAATTTACTTCTTTCAATAGGGTGGAATGACGGTAGCTACATAAATAAAATGCATCGCATTACTTATCAACATGCGAAGACAACAATCATAAATATGACGTTGCCACGCAAGGTCTATGCCCATATGATTCTCAGAAAAATTTAAGTAACTGTAAAAGGGTGTTGGTGTCTCTGTAGGCTGCTGAAGAAAATAAAAAATAAAATCCAAAATTAAAAAAAATTCTATTTTGTTTAAAACAGTTAGAATGAAATTTGTTATTTGTATATAATTTTAGAAAAAATTTGCCTCTTTTCAATTTATTCGCTTTTACTTAAAAACATTTCCATTTTGAAGAACTGTTATACGAGAAATAATCGTTATTGTTCGAACTTAATCAGTTAAAAAGCAAAACTAATTTGATTACTCTGTAGCTTTCTTATGACTTACACTAATTGTGATGAAAGTTATTTCAAATACATAGCTTTTGATAAATATTTTGTTAATATTATGTTTGAAATATAAACAAAATATAAGTTATATTTTGATATTCGAAATCCTTGACAAACCAAAATATGTATTTATTTTAACTACACTAGATAGAATCCTCACTGGTAAGGTTTGCAAGAAAAATTATAAAAGAAAATTTCAATCACTTGATTACATCATTATAATCAGTCTCATTTGAAATCACCAAACACATCAGTGGCAGTATTTCCATGAGAAACAAGTCAAATGTGTTGTATTGTGATCGGGTTTCATTTTTCATTAGGCAGAATTAATAATTAGCACAAATGAATGGTATTGATGAAAAAAAAATTGTAATAAACTCTGAAAATTATATTTTGATATTTTCCCGGAATTTCATTCAATACTAACATAAATAGCCCCTATTTGTGTACGGAGAAGTAAGGATTATGAAGTGTAGTTTTATTTCAAATTTTACTTTTTTAATTTTAAAGTAACTTCCATTATATTTTAGAAGTTACTTTAATTTTAAAGTAACTTCCATTATTTTTTTGTACAAATAATATTTTATATATTTACAATGAAATGCGTGAAAAAGTCACTTAAATAATGCTTTAGAGGAGCAAGTGCAATATTGATTCTCAGATGATTAATCCAAGTTTGGTAAAATCAATTGTTAAAAAAAGCTGACAGTGTAGCTTCAACACGATTTCATTATTTATTCACTGTAGTACCTTTTGTGTAATAATGAGTCAGTAGACTACCATAAATAAAAGATTTTCTAATGCAAAAATCTAGAGAATATGCTAGCCAAGGCAGCAAGTGAACATTTTCTATATCAAAGAAGTATGTACAATACTGCCCTCATATGATTGTGGGTTATACTGTTGAAATTTAGAGTTCAGTTTTTTTCGAATGAGGATAAAGCAATGGATCTTAATGCAATAGAAATGTAACAGGCACCCCTCAAAATAATATCATTTCGAGTAAAAGGAGACAAAAATATGTGTCCACTGGCATTCTTTGTCAGCATTTTAAGTGAAAGGCCAATATTGCGTAATTAAATATACGTTGAGACATTGCGTTCTCTATTAAGCAGCAAAATATGGAAGCAGTCATCATGATTCCGTAAAAAGAACCAGTGTCTGCCTGGAAATATGGTATTCAGTTTCCATCTTCGTTTTCAATCACATTACTGAAGGCTCTCTTGTTTGTCATATAACTTGATGAATATCTGAATGCATGGTCACCGATTATTTAGAGCGGTGACCATGCATTCATCTATTCACACTTTTGTAAATGTCTTCTAACTGTTTATGAAACGAACTTATTTCTTGACCCTGGGGTTGAGGTGAGTGGCAGTACAATTCATAAAGTCCATGACCTTATTAAATAATAAAGTAAGGATAACAATTAATAAAGTGATAAAAGTAAGATTAACAAGTTCGTCGTCTCGATTATTAATGACAGCGAACTAATGAAATGGAGCACAACGTTCCATGTGATCTTCCTGAATTCATTCATTTTAAATTCTGGAGGCAGTTATTGAATCTTTGCTAAATAGAGCATATTACTATACTATAATTATATTTATAGTATTACTATACTGTAAATATAACTATATTATAAATATTGCTATACTTTAAACTACTATTAGCTACAAATTAAATTTATCTATGAGAGAAACGAGCTTGCAATTGTTTTTCTTATACGAGATGCTTATAAGATAGATTTTCTCATAAATAAATTTAACACATTAACTCAGTGATTCTCAACCTAGGGAGCACACTAAAGGAGGGGCGCGAGCACATCCAAGAGAAAATGTTATTTAAAAAATTGATTAAGTGACTGAAAGGAAAGAACACACACACACACACATACAAAACAAAATACATTTCGACATATTTAATAATTAACTTATTGAATTAAAACAACTTACTAAATTAAAAACAAATTTAATAATTATTAGTGACTTCTTTGGACCTGTCTTTCAGAGCAAAGTTTTTCGAAGGAGGGTTTAATATTAGAAATAGACACTCTCAGTTCTTTTTCTATATTTAGCTGAGATCTATATTTTGTCTTCAAAGAAGCCACCGCAGAAAATCCAGTTTCACAAAGGTAAGATGTTGAAAATGGTAGTAGAATGCGAAATGCCCTTGATTTTAGAGCAGAAAACTCATCATCCACTCCTGCCCAAAATTCAAAGAGTGATTTATTACTAAATTGTCTTTTGGTTTCGCCGCTTGCCGTGAAGTCTATGAAGGTTTCTTCCTCTTCGATTGAGAGTCCTTCGGGAGTATTTTGAAATGGATCCCTCACCCACTTGTAACTTGATATCAGTTTGTCTTCAGCAAGAAAGTACTTTTTAAAATTCTTTGCTAGCATTGCTAAATGATTTTCAATGGTTACAAAAACAACTTTTACATGTTGTTCTTCAGCCTTGTAAGTTTTAATACAATCATTCAAATTTGCAAACATTGTTAAGTTTTCTTGCTTTAAATTTCTGCTCCACAATTCCAATTTCCTACAAAAAGCATTAACTTTATCACTCGTATCCAATATATGTGTATTTGCTCCTTGCAGTTGAAGATTCAAGTTATTTAATTTCTCGAATATGTCGACTATATAGCTCAATTTCAACACAAATAAACTATCACGAAAATTCTCAGCTTCCGGTCTGTTTTCCTCTTCTAGGAAAACGGC